>JAVTVY010004629.1:0-39276 GCA_036873755.1 Hanleya hanleyi
AATCCGCAACTGTGGACTAAGCCCTTTAAGTGAAGGGTACTTTTTGTGGATTTTTTTTATCTACTCCTTTCAATCTATGGGTCTGTACAAGTATAATGATATATGACACTCAATGGTTGAAAGTCATATTAAGATAAAACAGAGCCATACCTTTCCCCCTACCCCATTCATATTTTGACAGTTTTTGCGACGCCATTTTGCCAGGCTAGACTGCTATGTCAAACTTGAATATATCTGACTGAAAATTTTGCATTCAGTACTAATATTGTTTACAATTATGTTGCACACAATTCAAAACAATGATATTCACACCCAACACAGGGCTGGAATTATGAAACCAGCACAGGGGCTTGGGCTAGAAGGGGTGGATAACTCTTAGCATAGCAGGGGAATCCGAATATCTGTTACATTGTGTATAGTATAGTATTGCCAACTCCAATGCTGGTTTTATGGGGGGGGGGGTGGGGGGTAGGGCTGTTTTAATGGTCCCAGAGGAATTATTCTGTGACACTAAAACTTTTGAAAAATTCCTGGGACAATTGAACCCCCTCCCTCCCCCCAATAAAACACCAACATGGATGTTGGCAATTCTACACACCTTTTAACAGATATTTCCTGGCCATGCTAAGAGTTACCCCTCCCCCCTTTCTAGCCCAAGCCCCTGTACTGCTTTAATAATTTCAGTCCTGTGTTGGGTGTGAATAGCATTGCTTTGAATTGTGTTCAACTTGATAGAAAACAATATTAGTTCTGGATGGAAAATTTTTAGTCAGATATGCAAATTTAATGTTACCTGAGAAAATGCCTGTTCTGTCATATAAGTGAAGGGTACTTTTTGTGGATTTTTTTTTATCTACTCCTTTCAATCTATGGGTCTGTACAAGCATAATGATATATGACACTCAATGGTTGAAAGTCATATTAAGATAAAACAGAGCCATACCTTTCCCCCTACCCCATTCATATTTTGACAGTTTTTGCGACGCCATTTTGCCAGGCTAGACCGCTATGTCAAATTTGAATATATCTGACTGAAAATTTTGCATTCAGTACTAATATTGTTTACAATTATGTTGAACACAATTCAAAACAATGATATTCACACCCAACACAGGACTGGAATTATGAAACCAGCACAGGGCTTGGGCTAGAAGGGGGGGGAGGGGTGGATAACTCTTAGCATGACAGGGGAATATCTGTTACATTGTGTATAGTATAGTATTGCCAACTCCAATGCTGGTTTTATGGGGGGGGGTAGGGCTGTTTTAATGGTCCCAGAGGAATTATTCTGTGACACTAAAACTTTTGAAAAATTCCTGGGACAATTGAACCCCCCTCCCTCCCCGATAAAACACCAACATGGATGTTGGCAATTCTACACACCTTTTAACAGATATTTCCTGGCCATGCTAAGAGTTACCCCTCCCCCCTTTCTAGCCCAAGCCCCTGTACTGCTTTAATAATTTCAGTCCTGTGTTGGGTGTGAATAGCATTGCTTTGAATTGTGTTCAACTTGATAGAAAACAATATTAGTTCTGGATGGAAAATTTTTAGTCAGATATGCAAATTTAATGTTACCTGAGAAAATGCCTGTTCTGTCATATAGGTAGCAGTCTACAGAAGGGCCATGGCATCTGAAATTAAGCAGTAGGCAGGTTCATTTTATGCTAAACAGCAACCGTATTATGAGAGAACCCCCATAGAACTATATATTTTCTGAAAGAGTAGGCTCTTGCCATGAAGCTGAGACAGATGTAAACATAGCTGACCGAAATCAGGGTCCCCCTAACCCCTACTGAACATGCCCCAAACTTCAGGAAAATCCTCTAAATTTGGCCCAAAATAGGTCATATTCTCTCCCCATCACAGATAAAACTTGACAATCGATTGCTTTGAAACTCACCGACACTGTGCCCAGTCGAAGGATCAACAAAAATTGGCAAAGAAAATCGGGGGTCGCCCACGCGGATTTCAAGCTCATTTCCCCACTGCAAAATATACCATGTGCTCGCAAGCAGAAAAAAGGCCCCAATTTACAGCCACACTTTCGCACTTCCATCTTCATAGAGAAGCATTGGCCAATCTAACTGGCAAAATACCATGTATTGATTTGAAGCAAATCAACCAGTCAACTGAATGATATTACAAATATTAATAAACAATAAGCCAATAAAAATTCTCATGGGGTCAAACCTGGTGGAATATTAACTTCAAAGAATTTGAGGGGGACCAAAAATCCGCAACTGTGGACTAAGCCCTTTAAGTGAAGGGTACTTTTTGTGGATTTTTTTTTATCTACTCCTTTCAATCTATGGGTCTGTACAAGTATAATGATATATGACACTCAATGGTTGAAAGTCATATTAAGATAAAACAGAGCCATACCTTTCCCCCTACCCCATTCATATTTTGACAGTTTTTGCGACGCCATTTTGCCAGGCTAGACTGCTATGTCAAACTTGAATATATCTGACTGAAAATTTTGCATTCAGTACTAATATTGTTTACAATTATGTTGCACACAATTCAAAACAATGATATTCACACCCAACACAGGACTGGAATTATGAAACCAGCACAGGGGCTTGGGCTAGAAGGGGGGGGAGGGGTGGATAACTCTTAGCATAGCAGGAGAATCCGAATATCTGTTACATTGTGTATAGTATAGTATTGCCAACTCCAATGCTGGTTTTATGGGGGCGGGGGGGGGGGGTAGGGCTGTTTTAATGGTCCCAGAGGAATTATTCTGTGACACTAAAACTTTTGAAAAATTCCTGGGACAATTGAACCCCCTCCCTCCCCCCCGATAAAACACCAACATGGATGTTGGCAATTCTACACACCTTTTAACAGATATTTCCTGGCCATGCTAAGAGTTACCCCTCCCCCCTTTCTAGCCCAAGCCCCTGTACTGCTTTAATAATTTCAGTCCTGTGTTGGGTGTGAATAGCATTGCTTTGAATTGTGTTCAACTTGATAGAAAACAATATTAGTTCTGGATGGAAAATTTTTAGTCAGATATGCAAATTTAATGTTACCTGAGAAAATGCCTGTTCTGTCATATAGGTAGCAGTCTACAGAAGGGCCATGGCATCTGAAATTAAGCAGTAGGCAGGTTCATTTTATGCTAAACAGCAACCGTATTATGAGAGAACCCCCATAGAACTATATATTTTCTGAAAGAGTAGGCTCTTGCCATGAAGCTGAGACACATGTCAATTCAAGTATCATTTCAGAGTATCATTCTCGTATATTGTTCACCAAACTTTTAAAATGTGATAGTTTTAAAATCACCAGAGTATTTGCTAAATTTGTAATACAAAGCTTCGACAGGAGAGTCAGTTGATATTCTGTACAGGCAGATTGACATGTACCAGTTTTTGAAATAATTGAAAACAATTCGAGCCTCTGTTGAGCCATGTAAAATCATACACTTGTTCATGTATACTGTTACTGGCCTTAACCAATGTGATTTGTGTTTGCGCCAATAAACGAATCTGAATCTGTAAACATAGCTGACCGAAATCAGGGTCCCCCTAACCCCTACTGAACATGCCCCAAACTTCAGGAAAATCCTCTAAATTTGGCCCAAAATAGGTCATATTCTCTCCCCATCACAGATAAAACTTGACAATCGATTGCTTTGAAACTCACCGACACTGTGCCCAGTCGAAGGATCAACAAAAATTGGCAAAGAAAATCGGGGGTCGCCCACGCGGATTTCAAGCTCATTTCCCCACTGCAAAATATACCATGTGCTCGCAAGCAGAAAAAGGCCCCAATTTACAGCCACACTTTCGCACTTCCATCTTCATAGAGAAGCATTGGCCAATCTAACTTGCAAAATACCATGTATTGATTTGAAGCAAATCAACCAGTCAACTGAATGATATTACAAATATTAATAAACAATAAGCCAATAAAAATTCTCATGGGGTCAAACCTGGTGGAATATTAACTTCAAAGAATTTGAGGGGGACCAAAAATCCGCAACTGTGGACTAAGCCCTAAAGGGTACTTTTTGTGGATTTTTTTTTATCTACTCCTTTCAATCTATGGGTCTGTACAAGTATAATGATATATGACACTCAATGGTTGAAAGTCATATTAAGATAAAACAGAGCGATACCTTTCCCCCTACCCCATTCATATTTTGACAGTTTTTGCGACGCCATTTTGTCAGGCTAGACCGCTATGTCAAATTTGAATATATCTGACTGAAAATTTTGCATTCAGTACTAATATTGTTTACAATTATGTTGAACACAATTCAAAACAATGATATTCACACCCAACACAGGACTGGAATTATGAAACCAGCACAGGGGCTTGGGCTTGAAGGGGGGGAGGGGTGGATAACTCTTAACAGGGGAATATCTGTTACATTGTGTATAGTATAGTATAGTATTGCCAACTCCAATGCTGGTTTTATGGGGAGGGGGGGGGGGGGGGGTAGGGCTGTTTTAATGGTCCCAGAGGAATTATTCTGTGACACTAAAACTTTTGAAAAATTCCTGGGACAATTGAACCCCCTCCCTCCCCCCGATAAAACACCAACATGGATGTTGGCAATTCTACACACCTTTTAACAGATATTTCCTGGCCATGCTAAGAGTTACCCCTCCCTCCTTTCTAGCCCAAGCCCCTGTACTGCTTTAATAATTTCAGTCCTGTGTTGGGTGTGAATAGCATTGCTTTGAATTGTGTTCAACTTGATAGAAAACAATATTAGTTCTGGATGGAAATTTTTTAGTCAGATATGCAAATTTAATGTTACCTGAGAAAATGCCTGTTCTGTCATATAGGTAGCAGTCTACAGAAGGGCCATGGCATCTGAAATTAAGCAGTAGGCAGGTTCATTTTATGCTAAACAGCAACCGTATTATGAGAGAACCCCCATAGAACTATATATTTTCTGAAAGAGTAGGCTCTTGCCATGAAGCTGAGACAGATGTAAACATAGCTGACTGAAATCAGGGTCCCCATAACCCCTACTGAACATGCCCCAAACTTCAGGAAAATCCTCTAAATTTGGCCCAAAATAGGTCATATTCTCTCCCCATCACAGAAAAAACTTGACAATCGATTGCTTTGAAACTCACCGACACTGTGCCCAGTCGAAGAAGGATCAACAAAAATTGGCAAAGAAAATCGGGGGTCGCCCACGCGGATTTCAAGCTCATTTCCCCACTGCAAAATATACCATGTGCTCGCAAGCAGAAAAAGGCCCCAATTTACAGCCACACTTTCGCACTTCCATCTTCATAGAGAAGCATTGGCCAATCTAACTGGCAAAATACCATGTATTGATTTGAAGCAAATCAACCAGTCAACTGAATGATATTACAAATATTAATAAACAATAAGCCAATAAAAATTCTCATGGGGTCAAACCTGGTGGAATATTAACTTCAAAGAATTTGAGGGGGACCAAAAATCCGCAACTGTGGACTAAGCCCTTTAAGTGAAGGGTACTTTTTGTGGATTTTTTTTTATCTACTCCTTTCAATCTATGGGTCTGTACAAGTATAATGGTATATGACAGTCAATGGTTGAAAGTCATATTAAGATAAAACAGAGCCACAACTTTCCCCCTACCCCATTCATATTTTGAAAGTTTTTGCGACGCCATTTTGTCAGGCTGGACCGCTATGTCAAATTTGAATATATTTGACTGAAAATTTTGCATTCAGTACTAATATTGTTTACTATTATGTTGAACACAATTCAAAACAATGATATTCACACCCAACACAGGACTGGAATTATGAAACCAGCACAGGAGCTTGGGCTAGAAGAGGGGGGGAAGGGGTGGATAACTCTTAGCATGACAGGGGAATATCTGTTACATTGTGTATAGTATTGCCATCTCCAATGCTGGTTTTATGGCAAGGGGTGGGGGGTGGGGGTGGGGGGGTAGGGCTGTTTTAATGATCCCAGAGGAATTATTCTGTGACACTAAAACTTCTGGGAAATTCCTGGGACAATTGACACCCCCCTCCCGATAAAACACCAACATTGATGTTGGCAATTCTACACATCTTGTAAGATATATTTTCTGGCCATGCTAAGAGTTACCCCTCCCCCCTTTCTAGTCCAAGCCCCAGTGCTGGTTCAATAATTTCAGTCCTGTGTTGGGTGTGAATAACATTGTTTTGAATTGTGTTCAACTTGATAGTAAACAATAGTAGTTCTGGGTGGAAAATTTCGAGTCAGATATGCAAATTTAATGTTACCTGAGAAAATGCCTGTTCTGTCATATATGTAGCAGTCTATAGAAGAGCCAAGGCATCTGAAATTAAACAGTAGGCTGGTTTATTATATGCCAAACAGCAACCGTGTTTTGAGAGAACCCCCATAGAACTATATATTTCCTGAAAGAGTAGGCTCTTGCCATGAAGCTGAGACAGATGTAAACATAGCTGACCGAAATCAGGGTCCCCCTAACCCCTACTGAACATGCCCCAAACTTCAGGAAAATCCTCTAAATTTGGCCCAAAATAGGTCATATTCTCTCCCCATCACAGATAAAACTTGACAATCGATTGCTTTGAAACTCACCGACACTGTGCCCAGTCGAAGGATCAACAAAAATTGGCAAAGAAAATAGGGGGTCGACCACGCGGATTTCAAGCTCATTTTCCCACTGCAAAATATACCATGTGCTCGCAAGCAGAAAAAGGCCCCAACTTACAGCCACACTTTCGCACTTCCATCTTCATAGAGAAGCATTGGCCAATCTAACTGCCAAAATACCATGTATTGATTTGAAGCAAATCAACCAGTCAACTGAATGATATTACAAATATTAATAAACAATAAGCCAATAAAAATTCTCATGGGGTCAAACCTGGTGGAATATTAACTTCAAAGAATTTGAGGGGGACCAAAAATCCGCAACTGTGGACTAAGCCCTTTAAGTGAAGGGTACTTTTTGTGGATTTTTTTTTATCTACTCCATTCAATCTATGGGTCTGTACAAGTATAATGATATATGACACTCAATGGTTGAAAGTCATATTAAGATAAAACAGAGCCGATACCTTTCCCCCTACCCCATTCATATTTTGACAGTTTTTGCGACGCCATTTTGTCAGGCTAGACCGCTATGTCAAATTTGAATATATCTGACTGAAAATTTTGCATTCAGTACTAATATTTTTTACAATTATGTTGAACACAATTCAAAACAATGATATTCACACCCAACACAGGACTGGAATTATGAAACCAGCACAGGGGCTTGGGCTAGAAGGGGTGGATAACTCTTAGCATAGCAGGGGAATCCGAATATCTGTTACATTGTGTATAGTATAGTATTGTCAACTCCAATGCTGGTTTTATGGGGGGCGGGTGGGGGGGGGGTAGGGCTGTTTTAATGGTCCCAGAGGAATTATTCTGTGACACTAAAACTTTTGAAAAATTCCTGGGACAATTGAACCCCCCTCCCTCCCCACGATAAAACACCAACATGGATGTTGGCAATTCTACACACCTTTTAACAGATATTTCCTGGCCATGCTAAGAGTTACCCCTCCCCCCTTTCTAGCCCAAGCGCCTGTGCTGCTTAATTTCAGTCCTGTGTTGGGTGTGAATAGCATTGTTTTGAATTGTGTTCAACTTGATAGTAAACAATATTAGTTCTGGATGGAAATTTTTTAGTCAGATATGCAAATTTAATGTTACCTGAGAAAGTGCCTGTTCTGTCATATAGAGTGCAGTCTACAGAAGGGCCATGGCATCTGAAATTAAACAGTAGGCAGGTTCATTTTATGCTAAACAGCAACCGTGTTATTAGAGAACCCCCATAGAACTATATATTTTCTGAAAGAGTAGGCTCTTGTCATAAAGCCGAGACAGATGTAAGCCTTGTTGACGAAAATCAGGGTCCCCATAACCCATACTGAACTTGCTTCAAACTTCAGGAAAATCCTCTAAAATTGGTCCAAAATGGGTAATATTTCCCCTCCACCAAAGAAAAAACTTGTTATTCAATTGTCCTGAAACTCACCGACAGTGTGCCCAGTCCAAGGACCAACAAAAATTGGCAAAGAAAATAGGGTGTCGACCGCGCGGTTTTCAAGCTCCATTTTACACCGTAAAGTATGCCATGTGCTCGTAAGCTGAAAATGGCCCCAATTCACAGCCACACTTTCACACTTCCATCTGCATAGTGAGGCATGGGCCAATCCTACTGGCAAAATACCATGTACTGATTTGAAGCAAATCAACTAGTCAACTGAATGATATCACAAATATCAATAAACAAAAAGCCAACAAAAATTCTCATGGGGTCAAACCTGGTCAAATTTTAATTTCAAAGAATTTGAGGGGGACCAAAAATCCGCAACTGTGGACTGAGGCCTTTAAGTGAAGGGTACTTTTTGTGGATTTTTTTTTATCTACTCTTTTCAATCTATGGGTCTGTACAAGTATAATGATATATGACACTCAATGGTTGAAAGTCATATTAAGATAAAACAGAGCGATACCTTTCCCCCTACCCCATTCATATTTTGACAGTTTTTGCGACGCCATTTTGTCAGGCTAGACCGCTATGTCAAATTTGAATATATCTGACTGAAAATTTTGCATTCAGTACTAATATTGTTTCCAATTATGTTGAACACAATTCAAAACAATGATATTCACACCCAACACAGGACTGGAATTATGAAACCAGCACAGGGGCTTGGGCTTGAAGGGGGGGAGGGGTGGATAACTCTTAACAGGGGAATATCTGTTACATTGTGTATAGTATAGTATTGCCAACTCCAATGCTGGTTTTATGGGGAGGGGGGGGGGGGGGGGGGCTGTTTTAATGGTCCCAGAGGAATTATTCTGTGACACTAAAACTTTTGAAAAATTCCTGGGACAATTGAACCCCCTCCCTCCCCCCAATAAAACACCAACATGGATGTTGGCAATTCTACACACCTTTTAACAGATATTTCCTGGCCATGCTAAGAGTTACCCCTCCCCCTTTCTAGCCCAAGCCCCTGTGCTGCTTAATTTCAGTCCTGTGTTGGGTGTGAATAGCATTGTTTTGAATTGTGTTCAACTTGATAGTAAACAATATTAGTTCTGGATGGAAATTTTTTAGTCAGATATGCAAATTTAATGTTACCTGAGAAAGTGCCTGTTCTGTCATATAAGTGAAGGGTACTTTTTGTGGATTTTTTTTTATCTACTCTTTTCAATCTATGGGTCTGTACAAGTATAATGATATATGACACTCAATGGTTGAAAGTCATATTAAGATAAAACAGAGCGATACCTTTCCCCCTACCCCATTCATATTTTGACAGTTTTTGCGACGCCATTTTGTCAGGCTAGACCGCTATGTCAAATTTGAATATATCTGACTGAAAATTTTGCATTCAGTACTAATATTGTTTACAATTATGTTGAACACAATTCAAAACAATGATATTCACACCCAACACAGGACTGGAATTATGAAACCAGCACAGGGGCTTGGGCTAGAAGGGGGGGAGGGGTGGATAACTCTTAACAGGGGAATATCTGTTACATTGTGTATAGTATAGTATTGCCAACTCCAATGCTGGTTTTATGGGGAGGGGGGGGGGGGTAGGGCTGTTTTAATGGTCCCAGAGGAATTATTCTTTGACACTAAAACTTTTGAAAAATTCCTGGGACAATTGAACTCCCTCCCCCCGATAAAACACCAACATGGATGTTGGCAATTCTACACACCTTTTAACAGATATTTCCTGGCCATGCTAAGAGTTACCCCTCCCCCCTTTCTAGCCCAAGCCCCTGTGCTGCTTAATTTCAGTCCTGTGTTGGGGGTGAATAGCATTGTTTTGAATTGTGTTCAACTTGATAGTAAACAATATTAGTTCTGGATGGAAATTTTTTAGTCAGATATGCAAATTTAATGTTACCTGAGAAAGTGCCTGTTCTGTCATTTAAGTGAAGGGTACTTTTTGTGGATTTTTTTTTATCTACTCCTTTCAATCTATGGGTCTGTACAAGTATAAGGATATATGACACTCAATGGTTGATAGTCATATTAAGATAAAACAGAGCGATACCTTTCCCCCTACCCCAGTCATATTTTGACAGTTTTTGCGACGCCATTTTGTCAGGCTAGACCGCTATGTCAAATTTGAATATATCTGACTGAAAATTTTGCATTCAGTACTAATATTGTTTACAATTATGTTGAACACAATTCAAAACAATGATATTCACACCCAACATGTGGACTGGAATTATGAAACCAGCACAGGGGCTTGGGCCAGAAGGGGGAAGGGTGACAACCTCTTAACAGGGGAATATCTGTTACATTGGGTATAGTATAGTATTGTCAACTCCAATGCTGGTTTTATGGGGAGGGAGGGGGGGGGGGGGGGGGGTAGGGCTGTTTAATGGTCCCAGAGGAATTATTCTGTGACACTAAAACTTTTGAAAAATTCCTGGGACAATTGAACCCCCCTCCCTCCCCCCGATAAAACACCAACATGGATGTTGGCAATTCTACACACCTTTTAACAGATATTTCCTGGCCATGCTAAGAGTTACCCTCCCCCTTTCTAGCCCAAGCCCCTGTGCTGCTTTAATAATTTCAGTCCTGTGTTGGGTGTGAATAGCATTGGTTTGAATTGTGTTCAACTTGATAGTAAACAATATTAGTTCTGGATGGAAATTTTTTATCAGATATGCAAATTTAATGTTACCTGAGAAAGTGCCTGTTCTGTCATTTATGAAGGTACTTTTGTGGATTTTTTTATCTACTCTTTTCAATCTATGGGTCTGTACAAGTATAATGATATATGACACTCAATGGTTGAAAGTCATATTAAGATAAAACAGAGCGATACCTTTCCCCCTCCCCCATTCATATTTTGACAGTTTTTGCGACGCCATTTTGTCAGGCTAGACCGCTATGTCAAATTTGAATATATCTGACTGAAAATTTTGCATTCAGTACTAATATTGTTTACAATTATGTTGAACACAATTCAAAACAATGATATTCACACCCAACACAGGACTGGAATTATGAAACCAGCACAGGGGCTTGGGCTAGAAGGGTGGGGAGGGGTGGATAACTCTTAACAGGGGAGTATCTGTTACATTGTGTAGTATAGTATTGCCAACTCCAATGCTGGTTTTATAAAGGGTGGTTGCTAATGGTCCCAAAGGAATTATTCTGTGACACTAAAACTTTTGAAATTCTCGACAATTGAACCCCTCCTCCCCCGATAAAACACCACAATACGGAAGCTGGCAATTCTAAGCACACCTTAACAGATATTTCTGGCATGCTAAGAGTTGTTCCTCCCCCTTTCAGCCCAAGCCCCTGTGCTGCTTTAATATAACTCAACAAGAGAAAAAGATAAAATAATTTCAGTCCTGTGTTGGGTGTGAATAGCATTGTTTTGAATTGTGTTCAACTTGATAGTAAACAATATTAGTTCTTGGATGGAAATTTTAGTCAGATATGGAAATTTAATGTTATGAGAGTGCCTGTTCTTGTCATATAGGCTGCAGTCTATAGAAGTGTGGCCATGGCATCTGAAATTAAACAGTAGGCAGATTTATTTTATGCTAAACAGCAACCGTGTTATTAGAGAACCCCATAGAACTATATATTTTCTGAAAGAGTAGGCTCTTGTCATAAAGCCGAGACATATGTAAGCCTTGTTGACGAAAATCAGGGTCCTCATAACCCATACTGAACTTGCTTCAAACTTCAGGAAAATCCTCTAAAATTGGTCCAAAATGGGTAATATTCCCCCTCCACCAAAGAAAAAACTTGTTATTCAATTGTCCTGAAACTCACCGACAGTGTGCCCAGTCCAAGGACCAACAAAAATTGGCAAAGAAAATAGGGTGTCGACCACGCGGTTTTCAAGCTCGATTTTACACCGTGAATTATGTCATGTGCTCGTAAGCTGAAAATGGCCCCAATTCACAGCCACACTTTCACACTTCCATCTGCATAGTGAGGCATGGGCCAATCCTACTGGCAAAATACCATGTACTGATTTGAAGCAAATCAACTAGTCAACTGAATGATATCACAAATATCAATAAACAAAAAGCCAACAAAAATTCTCATGGGGTCAAACCTGGTGGAATTTTAATTTCAAAGAATTTGAGGGGGACCAAAAATCCGCAACTGTGGACTGAGCCCTTTAAGTGAAGGGTACTTTTTGTGGATTTTTTTTTATCTACTCCTTTCAATCTATGGGTCTGTACAAGTATAAGGATATATGACACTCAATGGTTGATAGTCATATTAAGATAAAACAGAGCGATACCTTTCCCCCTACCCCATTCATATTTTGACAGTTTTTGCGACGCCATTTTGTCAGGCTAGACCGCTATGTCAAATTTGAATATATCTGACTGAAAATTTTGCATTCAGTACTAATATTGTTTACAATTATGTTGAACACAATTCAAAACAATGATATTCACACCCAACACAGGACTGGAATTATGAAACCAGCACAGGGGCTTGGGCTAGAAGGGGGGGGAGGGGTGGATAACTCTTAACAGGGGAATATCTGTTACATTGTGTATAGTATAGTATTGCCAACTCCAATGCTGGTTTTATGGGGAGGGGGGGGGGGTAGGGCTGTTTTAATGGTCCCAGAGGAATTATTCTGTGACACTAAAACTTTTGAAAAATTCCTGGGACAATTGAACCCCCCTCCCTCCCCCCGATAAAACACCAACATGGATGTTGGCAATTCTACACACCTTTTAACAGATATTTCCTGGCCATGCTAAGAGTTACCCCTCCCCCCTTTCTAGCCCAAGCCCCTGTGCTGCTTTAATAATTTCAGTCCTGTGTTGGGTGTGAATAGCATTGTTTTGAATTGTGTTCAACTTGATAGTAAACAATATTAGTTCTGGATGGAAATTTTTTAGTCAGATATGCAAATTTAATGTTACCTGAGAAAGTGCCTGTTCTGTCATATAGGCTGCAGTCTATAGAAGGGCCATGGCATCTGAAATTAAACAGTAGGCAGATTTATTTTATGCTAAACAGCAACCGTGTTATTAGAGAACCCCCATAGAACTATATATTTTCTGAAAGAGTAGGCTCTTGACATAAAGCCGAAACAGATGTAAGCCTTGTTGACGAAAATCAGGGTCCCCATAACCCATACTGAACTTGCTTCAAACTTCAGGAAAATCCTCTAAAATTGGTCCAAAATGGGTAATATTCCCCCTCCACCAAAGAAAAAACTTGTTATTCAATTGTCCTGAAACTCACCGACAGTGTGCCCAGTCCAAGGACCAACAAAAATTGGCAAAGAAAATAGGGTGTCGACCACGCGGTTTTCAAGCTCGATTTTACACCGTAAAGTATGCCATGTGCTCGTAAGCTGAAAATGGCCCCAATTCACAGCCACACTTTCACACTTCCATCTGCATAGTGAGGCATGGGCCAATCCTACTGGCAAAATACCATGTACTGATTTGAAGCAAATCAACTAGTCAACTGAATGATATCACAAATATCAATAAACAAAAAGCCAACAAAAATTCTCATGGGGTCAAACCTGGTGGAATTTTAATTTCAAAGAATTTGAGGGGGACCAAAAATCCGCAACTGTGGACTGAGCCCTTAGAACACCCGATAACAGTTTATAACATGTACGGTCATGATGATCAGATACATGTATCACTAACGAAATCTTCACCAATCGGAATAATCGGAATTAATAATTATGAAATTCTTTTGATAAGTGTGAGAAGACTGGTCATTTGTATGCTAAATTATAACAACAAAAGTTTGACCCCATGTATTAGGGGTATTATTTCTCATGAAATCATAATATATTGGAATTGACCACATATTTAGTGAAATTATTGCAGGCTATAGGGTCGCCACTGAGAATGAAGTCAAATTTTTTAGCACGTTTTCTTGTTTGCTCTTAACAGCGCAGGTTCCTACTACACAACTGTGTCAGAGTTATCACGGTAAATGGAACTCCAGAATTTGGAGGTGAAGTACCTATTCAGACAGCACACCAGTGGTGGCCCAATTCCGGCCCGACTACGGCTGTGATTCCGGCCCCATGTCGGCAACCGGATCCGGCCCAATGTCATACTGCATTACGGCCCAGAGCCGGGACAATGAAACCGGCCCGGATCCGGCAAACGCATCTGATCCGCAACCGGTTAACGGAACTGGCCCTTAACTGGCGAAAGTGATAATGCCGATGAGGCCAAGTCCACCCCGCCCTGGTACACCCCACCCCGCCCCTTGATCTCGACATTGCAGGTACTTAGCTATCTCTACAGTATAGACCTTTTCATACCGAAAATAGCCGAAAGACGTGACAACGTGAAAAGCTGTCAACGGAAACTCCCGATGCACGCTGGATTCGACCAATGAAATAACCAGTTGCTGAGCTGGTGGGCTATAAAAAATGCAAAAAGAGAACCTTGCAGACAACGGCGTGCGTGTTTCACCTCCAGACTTGTAGTCATGGCCTGACTCGACAAAAAAACGAAATAATAATTGTAATGTTGAAATGCTGGAGTGATTGTGGAATAAGGCCTCTCCCATAAACCTCCTTCAAATCAATAAATGATGCTGTCAAGGCGTTCGACAATGACGCTGTCGCCATTTTGTATCTCGCGCCAAAAATTGTCTGTGCTGCGACCTCTGCCTGGAGATCACAACCGGAAATGACACTATTTCTTGAAATTATTGCCGATAAAAGATCATAAATTAAAACAAAAAATACACTGACGGTTGCAGACTTATGGCAGCTTGGAACACAGACGCTTTATTACAAAAGAAAATGTTTTTCAATTCAAAGATCATTCGTTGCAATTATTTCCTATACACACCTGTTATGACAGAGACAAATCTGCACAAAGAAAACGATGAGGTGAGCCGACTTGTCAACCCACCACCAAATGATTGGTTGTTGATGATCACATATCATGCATTTGTTTTTGCGCCACTTGACTTGCTTCTCCGAATGGACGCGAAATTTACCGAATCCGTGGTGAAAAGGTCTCTACAATACCTACACCCATCCGGGTCTACTTTTGTGGTACCGATTGACAGGTTTCCATTCATACAAAAGTTTGGGAGCTTGGAGTGGATCAAAGTCGCAATCTATTATATATGTTCACATGTTCAATTTGGTTACTTGGGAGATGTGGTACACTATTCGGTCAAATATACCTTATGAGTGCCTTAGTTGGGTGCATAATGTAGAACAAAATTTCTGACAGCTTACATTAGCATCCCTGTACATGTATGACTAACAACTTCAAAACACTGAGACGTATTACTGAGAATAGACTATTTATTAATAATAACGGTTCAGTCGAACCCAACATATACCCTTAAACACAGACAGCAGTCAACATGGCTAAATCCCGTAAAAGAGAACGGGGCAGAATAGCCTAGGATATAAATCTGGTTATGTGCAATAAAGGGAAGCTAAGTTAATAATGATCAGATTAGCTGACCAATGATGTGATAGTACTGGGATCATTCACATCATGCAGGCTCCATCCTTATCATGGCGAAGAAATCATACATCAGTTTATGGTGTTAAAAAAAAATTGTGAACTATTTCACCTGATGAGTTGCATTTATGGAAATGAACAGATTGAAGTGCCGTTTTTAACAATCAAGGGGCACAACTCCGGTCGAAAAGGTGATGATAATGTGCAGCAAATTTTGAAATATTCTAGCAAAAACTCGATGACGATTTGCGTTCATAAGAAAATTGTGGGGCACCATTCCACAAAACATCCATTCAAAATTGATGATAGTACGAATGTGAAATTGAAGGTGCTCGATTATGTTGTTCCGTTTTCAGCTTGATTCCCTTTCTTCCGGTCCCCCTTGCTTTTGTTATGTGGAATTGACCATATATAGTGAATTGTTTTCCCGTTTAACTTTATCATTTGTCCATTCATTTTAAATTTACACAATTTATATTAGAGAAAAATGTTTCAATTTCATTGATAAATGTCCCATATGCAGAAACTTTACAAATAAACACTAAAATTATTTCATGGACTTTTTCCTCTTCGTTTACGCATTTTGTTTTCAAATCTTAAAATGCCCGGATAGGCTTTTTATGCAACAACAACAATTTTATGCAATTTGGGGTTGCAGCAAAATTTCTCTCCTCTTCTCGTGAGCAATGGATTCTAATCTGGAAGGTAATTCATTTAGTTGAAAGCTGATGACACTGTGTGATCGAGAACTGTAAGCTGATAGATATCAGCCTATTCGGAGTTGCACTGTAAATCTGTATACCGGAATTTCTTTGTTATAATTTAGTGCGACAGTACCGTGAGTTATTCTTTTTACATAACGCGTTATAGCTCTGTCTCTGCTGGGACTTTAAGCTATCTATCGCTGGCCCAGAATCTTCCTTCGCACAAACTACTTGTATGGGCGAATGTGGTTGATCTGTAACTACCGAGTTTACCACCGAAAACTTCAATATGTCAAATGTTAAAACCTTTCAGTGGATAATCGTTAGGTTGATAACGTTACAATAAATATTCTCTCGTCTGCATACCACATATATCGCTTCCTTTGGAGTGCGAAAGTTTGAAAAAATTGGAATAATGTCGCCGATTTTTTTTTTTTTTTTTTTTTAATTCTTATTTTAATTTTTTTTTTTTTTTTTTTTTTTTTTTTCGCATTTCGACACATATAGAGGGTTCATGAAAACACTCAAGAAATACATGCAAATGTTCAAGTATGGGCGAATCATTAGTTAAGTAATTAGGTGATCCGCTACTGTTGATGATCCGTTTCTGTCGTACTAACTAACTTTCCTCATTTTTTCCCGCTATTGCTCTCCGTCTGTGTGTGTATGTGTGCGTGTGTAACAAATTCTTGTTACCAGAATAACCCCAAAAGCCTTCAGTCAATCTACTCTAAATTTTCACTGAAGGTATATGGCGGATTCCACGTAAAACTGTACCACTGTCCGTCAAATTGTCCGTCTCACCTCTCTGACTCTGTCTTGTACTGTGTTTGCTAAACCCACAAATGTTGTGTAATGTATGCATATCTCAATATAAACAGTTTTACACCGCACATTTCTTATCTTCAGTATAATAGAGAGTCAGAAATGTAAATGTTTCTTTTGTCATTTGTTCTAATGTATGTCCGTCCAATTTTTTTTACAATATTCACTACAAAACAAATGTCAATTAAATTAATCAATTGAAGATTTACAGTGGTACTAGCTTGACCTTATTGAGATATATGTACCATTACCAGTGTAAAAAATACCAATACATCGATACTATGAGCATTTGAAAAACGTTTCTAGTGTCATGTCCGTCCAACTCCCTTGACGGAAATGACATTAGAACATTTTTGAAAAGGCTCAATATTACAACACGGGGGATGACATACACTGACAATGGTACACATACATCAATATGCTTGGCCTAATTCCACTGTGCATATGCAAGTGCTTCTGTTATAAGAAATTTCTTGTACATATAGAAAATAGATTTTGACGGACAAATGACATTTTACTAATGTAATTTGTGTTTTGTTGCGCTAAACTAAAAACTGTATAGTTACTTCATAGGGGCACTTGTTTATTTTCATCTTATGCAATTCATTGACATATTTTAGATGTTTATGATGTTTTCCAAGTTATTGGTGTTTCTAATGTCATAATCCGTCAAGGACAGACAGAAATGGGAGTTAGTGGTACAGTTTTGCGTGGAAGGCGCCATATGGACAGAATAGTTCTCTTGGTATTGACACATTTTGGGGCAGTATGTCAAGGTCACAGGACCTAGAGCTGAATATATAATAATCCAGTCTGTATATTGAGTTCTGATTTAGGACACATCTCAAAACTTTATCCATGTAATCTTGAAGAGACCTTCCATTTTTAGGTAATATCCTTTGTTGAAGGTCGAATCCCTTCGAAAGTGATAACTAATCTGTACTATATCTTATTCAACAAACTACTGAAAACTTCACAGATTTTTCTGCTGATATAAGGTCAATGTAACCAATAGTTATCCCCCTCCTACATCCTAATCAGGTGATATAGAATCGCGACCTGTGTGTGTATGTGTGTGCGCGTGTGTGTGTGTCACAAATTCTTGTTAGCCATGTTAGCATGATATCTTAAGAACAACTTAGTCAATTCACTTCAAAAGTTTTACAGAAGATGTATTGTGCAAATATCCATCACGCTATTAATGCCAGGGTCAGTAAGTCAAAGGTCAAGGTCACAGCACCCGGGAACTGAATTTAACCTTATCTGGAATACATCTTCAACTAATAATTTACCAAACATCGTAAAACTTTACTGGAGTGCTAACCATCTGATTCCAAAAGACCTATTCATTTTTAGATCAAATGCCAAGGTCATTACTCTCCAAGATGCCCAGATCTATAGTTATTATCAACCAATCTTCCCAAAACTTCAAAGCTATCTGGCTCATTCGATTCCGATGTTCTAAGCCTATTTACTTCAGATCAAAAGGTGAATAGTCAATATCACGTCATTCCAAAGCTTATAATATCGCATATCTCTATTGTATGTTGAGTTCAAATTCAATGGAATACATGTGATTCCAAGAATCTTATTGATTTGTGTCACAAAGTGGACTGGTTGCATTGGTGTGGAGAATAACTGTGTCGTTGTGTGGGGAATTCTGTACAAATGACTACAGGTAACTAGGTTCATGGTCCAATGTTACATTTACTGTGGTAATTTGATAAGAGCAAGGCACACACTTATCAGTTCAATTGCAAGGCATACCTAACCTAGATGTAATGCTTAACGCGGTGATTCTGGATTATAACTAGCAAAGTTGAGTCTCGGGAGTCCTCGAAAATCGCTATTTCAAATGAAACTCACTAAATCGCGGAATTTATCTTGGTGGAGATAGGACTGAGACTCTGTGACACTGCAAGTAACCCGCAATTATACAGGAATCTATAAGATATTTCGATGCAACCAGGGATACAATAATACAATAATATGTATGTTGGTCTAGTTTTGTAGGAGAACGTTCTAGTCTTCAGCGTGTGGTAAACTTAAGGCACCAGGGAATGCTAAAATTGTTTTATATGATTTCAGAATACACAGGCTAAGTTGACTGGCCAATTGAACGAACAGATAGCAGCACATAACGAAGGGATCTACTCCAATTGTACACAACCGTCACTGATTATCTAGAACACACATCCAATACCCGGTTGCCGACTACAGCTGTACAAAGAATCGACATCTTGATAGTAATATGGCGAGTCGTACTGACGAGAAACCCCACAAGCGCTCAGTGTGTGAGTACAGGTGTAAATTACATGGTCATCTCACTAATCACATGAGAACTCATACTGGAGAGAAACCCTACAAGTGTCAACTGTGTGAGTATAGTTGTACTGTACAGAGTAATCTGACTCAACACATGAGAACTCATACTCGGGAGAAACCCTACAAGTGTCAACTGTGTGAGTATAGTTGTACATCACAAGGTGATCTGACTAAACACACGAGAACTCACACTGGAGAGAAACCCTTCAAATGCCAACTGTGTGAGTATAGTTGTACTGTACAGTGTAGTCTGACTGGACACATGAGAACCCACACTGGAGAGAAACCCTACAAGTGCCCATTGTGTGAGTATAGTTGTACTGTACAGGGTAATCTGACTCAACACATGAGAACCCATACTGGAGACAAACCCTACAAGTGCCCATTGTGTGAGTATAGTTGTACTGTACAGAGTAGTCTGACTCAACACATGACAACTCATACTGGAGAGAAACCCTACAAGTGTCAACTGTGTGAGTATAGTTGTACATCACAAGGTGATCTGACTAAACAAACGAGAACTCACACTGGAGAGAAACCCTTCAAATGCCAACTGTGTGAGTATAGTTGTACAAAACAGGGTAATCTGACTGGACACATGAGAACCCACACTGGAGAGAAACCCTACAAGTGCCCATTGTGTGAGTATAGTTGTGCACGAAAGGAACATCTGACTACACACATGAGAACCCACACTGGAGAGAAACCATACAAGTGCTCAGAATGTGAGTACAGGTGTACAACACAGGGAAGACTGATTCAACACCTGAGAACCCACCCTGGAGAGAAACCCTACAAGTGCCGACTGTGTGAGTACAGTTTTGCACGGAAGGAATATCTGACTACACACATGAAAACCCACACTGGAGAGAAGCCGTACAAGTGCGGACTGTGTGAGTATAGTTGTACACGGAAGGGATATCTGACTACACACATGAGAACCCACACTGGAGAGAAACCATACAAGTGTTCAGAATGTGAGTACAGGTGTACAACACAGGGTGGACTGACTGGTCACATGAGAACTCATACTGGAGAAAAACCATACAAGTGCTCAAAATGTGAGTACAGGTGTACAACACAGGGAAGACTGATTCAACACATGATAACTCATACTGGATAGAAACTATTTAAGTGCCCGGCTTGCGAGTACAGTTGTACACATAAATCTCATCTGGCAAGTCACATGAATATTCATACTGGAGCGAAATCCTTCAAGTGTCCGGTCTGTGAATACAGGTGAACACAACAAGGCCGTCTTGACAAGACACTTGAAAACTCTTACTGGACAGAAACTATTTAAGTGCCTGTACAGGTATTCAGGTCAGAGGGAAACGTGATTTTGTAACCGAGTCGATAAGCATATTCTCTAAACACTGTGACGCAATGATGAACATAAGAACTTGTATCGGGTGATCTATTCAGATGTTCAAAATATACAATTCTGCCAACCAAATATACGTAGCACGCGGGGGCAACTAAGAGAGAAACTTTGACATAATGGTACATTTGCACATGAATAAGTCGTACAACCTCTGACAATAGGGGACTGAAGGTGATAAACGACATTATGATATTGTAGGTCACACTTGAGAGAATTCTATTAGAGAGTAGTCATGTCGTACAGCCTCTGAGAATAGGAGACTGTAAGGCTGGTACACGGTAATTAACAGCCTCTGAGAATAGGAGACTGTAAAGCTGGTACACAGTAATTAAACAATTATTGCTGACACTTCTACTTCAGAATTTGTCTTTTTCACCTAAAATATTCCTGTATAACTATGGTACTGTATATATTTTTTGAAAGCGCATTTCTTAAGGATTCCAAGGTTATCTAAATGTGTTCACTGTAAATGTACATGTATAAATTTGAAGTGTTCAAATTTAGAAAGAGAAAATAATAGAAAATTGAGCCTTCATTTTTAAATGGCTATTTTCAAAAATGTCTTCACCTTATCATAACTTACACCATCATGTCCTGTAGATGACGACTCCAACCGAAAATCAGTGTTTCAGTTTTCTCAATGTTGATCTAGTTCTTATTCTATCGACATTAATCAACTTCAAAGTTCAAAACTGTGATTTGCTTGATTTTGTAAAGAAATATTTCATAAAATGTCAATAGAATGATAACTAGACCAAAATTGGTGATTTCCGGTTGAAGTTTATGTTCTACACGAAATAATGAAGGAATTTAAGATAAGTTGAAAAAATTCAAATTAACTTCTGAATTAATTTTCATTTTAAATCCGATTATCTTCACAATCTACAGGTTTACAATGAAAGAATGTATATATTTGGAATCCATAAGAAATGTGCTTTCGAGAAATATATACATTACAGCTGTATATTATAAAGAGAAGTTCTAGGGGTGTGTAAAAGTGTCTGCAGAAGAACTCAGTACCCTTAATATTATTCAGAATTACTCCTGTTGATACAATGAAATGTCTTATAAGCCATTAGTACTTTTTTTTAACATATTGTAATATGTATCACTAACGAAATCTTCACCAACGGAATAATCATCTAAATATTTAATATTTTCCGTGTCCAATCCAAACTCATTGTGATTGTTTCATATAATATAACGTGTTATACAGTTCGTTTCGTGTAATAAAACAATTTTGTGATTCCAATTAGATAAATACCTGGTACGAATGGTTTATGACTACGATATTTCAGCCTTGGTGAATGATGGTTCTCTCTGGTCCATAAAACATCGTTTTCGGAATCACATAATTGTATACTATATTATTTGAGTAGCAGACATTCCTTCAATTCACCTGCAATACTTTATTACATACAAACATATTGTTATATCTGTACAACATTGAAGTTAATAGTCAATCATTCTGTACATTGACAAACACTGTTATAATAGATTTAAGCCGAATGATCAATTGGATTGAACTGACATATTTTTGTTGACTTCATAGGCATTAACAGACAATGTAATCTGTTCACTATTCGCTGTATTATACAATATTTTATTAGTACTATACTGAGTTATTTGTAAATCATTCTATGCCCTAATCGATGTTATTTGTAAATCATTCTATGCCCTAATCGATGTTATTTGTAAATCATTCTATGCCCTAATCGATGTTATTTGTAAATCATTCTATGCCCTAATCGATGTTATTTGTAAATCATTCTATGCCCTAATCGATGTTATTTGTAAATCATTCTATGTCCTAATCGATTTACCACTCTAATTTTGGTAAACAGACTAATCTTTTATCCCATGATTTGAGAGACAAGATGTTAACCATACAACAATCAAGAAGGATGAATTCCTGTACTGTATTGGCATAGTAAAAAACTAATAACATAGTTATGTCCCATAGATCACATTTATTTAGCTTAGGATTAAAAAGTTCCAAATTGAATATGAACTGTTCATAGATCAGTAGAATGATTTACTTGTACATCACTGACATAAATTTTCATCTAGTATATACACTGACAGTCAATGTTAAGCTACAAATTATATATTCTACTACCAACATATGGTTGTATTTGAGGTCAGTGTTCAATAAATCTATACAATGGCAGACAGTTTGAACTGCGAACTATTCACTCCAATACAGATAGATTGGTCTATATGTACTACATTGGCCTAATTTTTATTCACTTTACTCATTGTGAGACATTCACCACTCATTCTATTATAGACAATAGGATACGCTATCTGCACTGTATTGAGAATCTGGTCAGTGATTGTATGCCCTAACAGATAATCATGTTTCTTTAGGTATCCATGGTAATCATTCATACCATGCTATTACAGAAAAACTCTTCATCTTAACTAGTCAAGAAGAGTGATATTTTTGTTATCACATTTAACACTTGCAGGGGCGTCGTTAAGGGGGGGGGGGGGGCGTCCGGTGCGAACGCCCCCCCCTTGGACGCGCCAGAAAAAAAAACAGAAGAAAAAGCAAACAACAAAAAAAACAAAACGGAGAAAACCAAAACAAAACAAAAAAAGCAAAAGGGAAAAGAAAGAAATAAAAAATGTCCGTTTCCAGGCACGTAAGCATGCTCCGTTCCAGTAGTGACGCGTCAGTTCGCTCAACAATGGGTTTACCACGGCTTTCCGTTTTATGGTAATAAAGTGGATCATGAAAGAGCTGTAGCTCTGTTCATGAGACTCCACCCTTGACGGATACTGCAGGGGAACCCTCGACGGATAAAGCAGGCGAATTTACTATTCAATTGATCATTAACACTAACTCGTGTGTTTTTTTCCTTCTGCTCGATGCGTGTGGATTTGGTAATGAAGCATCGGCAGCCTCGGTCTACCGTTGGCGAAGTGCAAAACGGGCAATAAACTGAAATTTCGCTGTATATATATCAGTTTAATTTTTTTCCAGTCAGTATTTCACCATGATCACGAGATATAGTCCATGATACAAAGTTTGATATTCTACACAACATTATTGTGATATTTTCAGCAAAAGTTTAATGTTCACAGTCATGAAATGACATATTGACACCCTAACTGACTGACCACATAAAAATTACAGAAATAGTGCCAGGACGTGTAGGGGTGTGTTATATTCACGTTTTGTTTTTGTCAAACCAGGAAGTCAAATAGAGTCCGGCATATTCTTCAATATCGATGCGGGTTTATGCGAAACAAATGTGAAAATAGAACCATAAATCTATATACATTGTGTTCAGATTTGTTTCCGGGAAAATGGGTAAAACGCATCTCCGGCAACCGGAGACCCCGGAGCTTCCGGGGCCTAGGCGGCCCCTGGACCCTCGCCTGTCAGGCTGTGACGATCGCTCATTTTAGCTTTGTGTAAATGAATCGCTATCATATTGGTTCTAATGTTCCATGATGTGAAGGTCACCGGTTTTTTATGTGTTCTTTTTATGTGATAAATGTAATTAAACAATCAAATAGATTCAGGCATGAAGTATGATTTTTTCAATATCGATGAGTGCAATAGAACCATAACAAATAGAACCATAACAAATAGAACCATAAATCTGCATACATTACGTTCGAATTTATTTCTGGGAAAACTCTTAAAACGCGTCTCTGAGATCTGGAACTTCGGAGCTTCCGGGGCCTAAACAGCTCGTGGACCCTCGCCTGTTGGGCTGTGAGGATTTCCTTGTTTTATCTTTGTGTGAATGAATCGTATCTGTAGGCATATTGGTTTCCCTCCCAAGAACTATAAGTCATCGTTTTGTATGTTTTAAATATAACTAGAACGTCAAATGGATTAAGGCATGAGGTGCGATGTTTTCATTATCGATGCATGATTATAACTGCGAAAAAAAATCGTGAAAATAGAATCATAAATGTGCATGCAGTATGATCAGTTTTATTTCCAGAAAAACGTTCAGAACGCATCTCTTATATCTAGGACCCCGGAGCTTCCCGGGCCTAGGCGGCCCCTGGACCCCGCCTGTTGGGCTGTGATAGTGGTCCCCCACTTTCAATTACGTTCCGACGCTACTGGGTTAGCCTACGAGGTATATAGGCCGAAAGCGTTATTATTTTGTTTTCAAGATGACAAGAGAATAAAATATAATACTGATATTTGACAAATGACGTGTTAGTTTAATTGTTGGAAATCGCTTAGAATGCATCTCAGGCCATCTAAGGTCTCAGAGCTGTATAATATAACCCTAAACCTGCATACATTATGTTCAGATTTAATTCCGGGAAAACGCTTAGAACGCATCTCCGGCGATCTAGGACCCCGGAGCTTCCGGGGCCTAGGCGGCCCCTGGACCCTCGCCTGAAGTGCTATGATAATCGACCCCCCCCTTTGAAAAATCCTAGCGACGCCCATGACTTGTGATTCTCGATGAAACTACCGACAACGAAACAATTGCCAACAAATTCAATGAATATTTAGTTCGGTGGCATCGAACCTAGGTTCACAAATTCCAAATACCACAACAAACTTCGATGAATATTTAGGTCCTCAAATCCCTGAAAACTTCATTTTCTCAACTGTGCCATTCGAGTCATAACCTCATCCAATAAACATGAACATACCCAACCACTTTTTTAGCCGACCATCACCAGATGGTGGGCTGTTCAAATCGCTTTTCGTCCGTGGTCCGTCGTCCGTCCATCGTCCGTAAACAATTATTGTTATCGCGATTTCTCAGGAACTGCTGCATGGATCTTTCTCAAATTTGGTACACATGTTCCCTTTTGGGTCTAGTTGTGCAAGAAACTTTTTTTGGTCCGATTTGAAAATCCAATATGGCCACCAGGCAGCCATCTTGGATTTCCCCATGAAACCTTGTTATCGCGATTTCTCGGGAACTACTGCATGGATCTTTCTCAAATTTGGTACACAGGTTCCCCTTGGGGTCTAGTTGTGCAAGAAACCTTTTTTGGTCCGATTCGAAAATCCAGGATGGCCACCAAGCAGCCATCTTGGATTCCCCATGAAACCTTGTTATCGCGTTTTCTCGGGAACTACTGCATGGATCTTTCTCAAATTTAGTACACAGGTTCCCCTTGGGGTCTAGTTGTGCAAGAAACCTTTTTGGTCCGATTCGAAAATCCAATATGGCCACCAGGCAGCCATCTTGGATTTCTCCATGAAACCTTGTTATCGTGATTTCTCAGGAACTACTGCATGGATCTTTCTCAAATTTGGTACACAGGTTCCCCTTGGGGACTAGTTGTGCAAAAAACCTTTTTTGGTCCGATTCGAAAATCCAATATGGCCACCAGGCAGCCATCTTGGATTTCCCCATGAAACCTTGTTATCGCGATTTCTCAGGAACTACTGCATGGATCTTTCTCAAATTTGGTACACAGGTTCCCCTTGGGGTCTAGTTGTGCAAGATATCTTTCCTGGTACGATTTGAAAATCCAGTATGGCCACCAGGCAGCCATCTTGGATTTCCCCATAAAACTTTATCGTCATTTCTCAGGAACTACTGCATGGATCTTTCTCTATTTTGGTGCACAGGTTTCCCTTAGCGTCTCGATATGCAAGATGCCTTTTTCGGTTCGAATCAAAAATCCAATATGGTCACCAGGCGGCCATCTCAGACTTCCCCATGAAATTGTTTTATCATGATTTCTCAAGAAGTACAGCCTGGATCTTTCTCAAATTTGATACACTGGTTCAATTGTGCAAGATACCTTTTCTGGTCCGATTCCAAAATCCAATATGTCCATCAGACGGCCATCTTGGATTTCCTCATGAAACTTTGTTATTGCGATTTCTCAGGAACTACTGCATGGGTCTTTGTTAAATTTGGTACACAGGTTCACCTTGTCGTCTAGTTGTGCAAGATACTTTTTCTGGTCCGATTCGAAAATTCAATATGGCCAACAGGCGGCCATCTTGGATTTTCCCATGCAAATTTGTTATCGTGATTTCTCAGAAGTACTGCATGGATCTTTCTTAAATTTGGTACACAGGTTCCCCTTAGGGTCTCGATATGCAAGATGCCTTTTTCGGTCCGAATCAAAAATCTAATATGGTCACCAGGCGGCCATCTTATACTTCCCCATGAAATTTTGTTATCATGATTTCTCAGGAAGTACAGCCTGGATCTTTCTCAAATTTGATACACCGGTTCAATTGTGGAAGATACCTTCTCTGGTCCGATTCCAAAATCCAATATGTCCATCAGACGGCCATCTTGGATTTCTCCATGAAACTTTGTTGTTGCGATTTCTCAGGAACTACTGCATGGATCTTTGTTAAATTTGGTACACAGGTTCCCCTTATGGTCTATTTGTGCAAGATACCTTTTTCGGTCCGAATCCAAAATCCAATATAGCCACAAGGCGGCCATCTTGAATTTCCCCTTCAAACATTGTTACCGTGAATTCTCAGGAAATATTTCATGGATCTTTCTGAAATTTGGTACACAGGTCCCACATGGGGCCTAGTAGTGCAAGATACCTTTTTTGGTCCGATTCGAAAATCCAGGTTACGCTTCAAATTAATTCGGTATTCTCGAGTTGTGACGTTGCATCACAAGAGTCGGCGGATCAAACGGTAGGGCATATTCTATATACATGTATTGACTATAGAGAATAGCCATACCTTCACCTTCCATATCAAGGAGTTCAAATAATTCGGAATTAAAATGTATTTCTTCAAATTTTAAATCAGCTTTCTTTAGTCCATGCAGTAGCAAGTGAACTGCTCCACCCTCTCGTCTGCCGGCGGGTCGGCTATATGAAGGGACGTCACTCTTGTGACTCAACTTCACAACTCGACAACTGTAGACTACTGCATGTTTCGATCCAAGGGAGATAATCAGGATTCAGGCACTTTCGAAGTTTCAACATTACTGCGCGGACCGGATCCCTTCAGTATTAAGTAGTGTACCATCTTACTATTTTCGGGCATGGTGTCTTAAAAGAGTTATCTCAAAATAGCCGTATAAACAGAACAGAATTAGCATTCGTTCTTAATTATAAAATCTTAAGTATGTTTCATAGCTCATGCCAAAGTGTCAAAGAGATTGGTCTTCGCTTCCAGTACCCAATGATGACACGTGCAAAAAAATAAATAAAAAAATACTACGAAACAAAGGTGAAGAATCCTCCGTACATGTACATTCACTTTCAGACTAACTTTGCTCATTTCTCTTGTATTATAACAACCGACATAAGTACAGTTTCTAGAAATCTTGAAACTCCTGAAACTTAGATTATATTTTGATGTTTTTCAGTGGCCTTTTCCGATCCTTTTCGTTCAGATTCGAAATTCTGTAAACAAAATTACAAATCAATCGTTTGTTCTTAGTAACAATGGACAAAAAGATCCTCTAGTCATTAGCTTACAATTATCGGACAATGGTGGGCGCGAAGATCCTTCAGGATCTCTCGTCGTAATTTATAAATGTTACCACTACTCGGTTTGAACCAATATTGTGCTTACCCGTGACACACAACAGGAGATTACGTACCGAGGGTAACAGGAAATTACATAACGGGAAATTACGTAACAGGATATTACGACACATGACCTATTTATGACGAAATTGATGTACCGTCGGCACGAGATGTCGGACTCACCTTTTTCCACTACTCCTTTTCATGTTACTTTGTGACTGGTACGTAGTATTGGGGAAGGACGTGGAGAGAATCACGAGAATGATTTCGTTGTCAGCGTGACAAGCCGATAGACCGGGATCTGTCCTTCACAAGTCCAGGCCAATCTCAAACCTCGCTTAGACAACTGTATCGTTTATCGATAGATACACTGGCTAGCGAGGATGTTCAAGAATTGTTACCTGTCTGTTGTCGGTTTCGTACTGTGACCCATCGGCACTGTGGCCCGTCAGGGCCATCCCCGTTTTCTATCAATTTTCTAATTTGCTTGTTCTGTTTCTGAAGAAAGCAAATTAATCCAGGTGTTATTTGTATTTCCAAGACATCAACCGCATTCCCATCGAACTCGTAGCACGTTTTCCTTTTGCAAGGACGTTAAAAAAGAAAAATTGGAGACAAAATCGAAGAAAAACCTACCCAATTGTTGAAAAATACCAAATATAATTTCGTCCGCGGATGTAACATTTCTTCCGCGGATATAATATTTTCTCGGCAGATTTAATATTTCCTCTGTGGAAATAGAAGAAAAGAAATGGAATGGGCCATGTTTTATAGATACTCGTGTACGATGATCCCTCGGCTTCAATTCTGAGGTAGTATGCTCCGCCTAGCAACACTCAAATCAACGTTGACTTAAAATACCCCCCGATAAAATCGTCCCACCAACCTCCCGAATTTTTACGTGTCTTGTCTCCACGAAACCCAACTCTCGACTGGATAAATTGCACGAACTTTCCGCTTCGGACCGTCCCGGTTAGGAGATAGACGGAGGTCGTGCAATCTCCATGCGGCCAGTCCCGGCTCGCCAAGGATTAACAGTGTTCCGAGCAGTCTCGAAAATCACTATTTCAAATGAAACTCGGGTCGATACAACCAGGGATACAATTTGGGGAATATTATAACCTGATCTAAGTGATCGGATGAGGGGAAAATTTCGTTCGGCTGGTCCGTGACGTCATTATAGTGTCGGACTGGGGTGACAAGAGTGATCCAGTAATCGAGTTCAAAATGGCAACCGTGGTCAACACGTAACAATTCCAAAGAAACTCGACATTGTACAGAAGAATGGACGCACTCACTAGGCTCGATTCTGACTGATATTGCGAAATCTTTGAATCAAAATGAATATTAAATATAACTTTGAGTACAAGTTTCAATAATGTATGTTGTTCTAGTTTTGTTGGCACGAGTGAGTCTAAAATCGTTTCACTGTGTGAAGCTCTTTTGGGCTATCTCTGATACCTTTACTCGACTGTTGTGTGAACCATGTGAACCTAGGGGTAGAGTTGACCTTGATGTGTGTGTACACCCAACACGTCAACCTACACGGGGGAGGCATGATCCATTATTCAGAACCCCACACGGGCTAGATCCAATTATTCATAAAAGAGTTTATGCATTTATACACTTGGGAAAACGTCGTTCTTCGGTTCACAGTGTGTTAAACTTATCGCAACTGGGAATGCTGAAATTCTGTTATATGATTTCAGAATACATATACCACGTTGATTTGTCAAATAGAGGAACTGCTGATCGCCCATACTGAAGAGATCCCCCCTCGATTGTACACACAACCATCATGATCATCTAGGACATGCTTCAAGAACCTGGTATTTGATAACAGCTGTATGAACAATCGATAAGGGGCCGAGCAAAATTTACCTGGGGACGGGACCGGTGTATTTGTGGAAGGGACCAGATTTTTTTTCATGCAACCAGGGACGGGACATGTAATTTTTAGCTCATCTGGGCCGAAGGCCCGATGGGCTTATGTCATGGCCTGACTGTCCGTCGTCCGTCGTCCGTCGTGCGTCGTGCGTCGTCCGTAAACATCTTCTTCTCTGAAACCGCTTGTCCGATTAAGCTGAAACTTGGCATGCATGTTCCCCCCAATGAGTACACCAGAATTTGTTCATGCCGTGTCGATACGATTTTAAATATGGCCGCCATGGCGGCCATCTTGAATTTGCCATTGAAACATTGTTATCGCGATTTCTCAGGAACTACTGCATAGATCTTTCTCAAATTTGGTACACAGGTTCCCCTTGGGGTCTAGTTGTGCAAGATACCTGTTGTGGTCCGATTCACAAATCCAATATGGCCACCAGGCGGCCATCTTGGATTTCCCCATGAAACAATGTTATTGCAATTTCTCAGGAACTACTTTGTGGATCTTCCTCAAATTTGGTACACAGGTTCCCCTTGGGCAAGATACCTTTTCTGCTCTGATTCGAACATCCAATATGGCCATCAGGCAGCCATCTTGGATTTCCCTATGAAACTTCGTTATCGTGATTTATGAGGAAGTACTGCATGGATCTTTCTCAAATTTGATACACAGGTTCCCCTTAGTGTCTAGTTCTGCAAGATACTTTTGTGGTCTGATTCCGAAATCCAATATGGCCACCAGGCGGCCATCTTGGATTTCGAGATGAAACATTGTTATCTCGATTTCTCAGGAAGTACTGCATGGGTCTTTCTCAAATTTGGTACAGAGGTTCCCCTTGGGGTCTAGTTGTGCAAGATACAATTTGTGGTCTGATTGAAAAATCCAATATGGCCACAAGGCGGCCATCTTGAATTTGCCAGTGAAATCTTGTCATCATTATTTTTCGTTAACTACTGCATGGATCTTTCTCAAATTTGGTACACCGGTTCCTCTTGGAGGTCTAGTTGTGCAAGATACCTTTTCTGCTCTGATTCGAACATCCAATATGGCCACCAGGCGGCCATCTTGGATTTCCCTATGAAACTTCGTTATCGTGATTTATCAGGAAGAACCGCATGGATCTTTCTCAAATTTGATACGCAGGTTCCCCTTGGGGTCTAGTTGCGCAAGATACAATTTGCGGTCTGATTGAAAAATCCAATATGACCACCAGGCGGCCATCTTGGATTTCCAGATGAAACATTATCGCGATTTCTCAGGAACTACTGCATGGATCGTTCTCAAATTTGGTACAGAGGTTCCCCTTGGGGTCTAGTTGCGCAAGATACAATTTGTAGTCTGATTGAAAAATCCAATATGGCCACCAGGCGGCCATCTTGGATTTCCAGATGAAACATTGTTATCGTGATTTCTCAGGAACTACTGCATGGATCTTTCTCAAATTTGGTACAGAGGTTGCCCTTGGGGTCTAGCTGTGCAGGATACCATATATGGTCTGATTGAAAAATTCAATATGGCCACCAGGTGGCCATCTTGGATTTCCCCATGAAATTTTGTTATCGTGAATTCTTAGGATATTACTGCATGGATGTTGATACACAGGTTCCCCTTGTGATCCAGTTGTGCAAGATACCTTTTTTTGGTTCATTTCGAAAATCCAATATTGCCGCATCTTGAATTTCCCATGAAACTTTATCATAAAATCTCAGGAAATAACTGCATGGATCATTTTATAGTGTTCAGGGGGGACAACACAAGTTAGAAACTCATCTATTGCAGTTCTTTAGTAAAAATTTCTCACAGCTACTTTCTCCAGTTACAGACAGATGACCTACAGTGCCGTGGCACTATCTTTTACATCTTCGCAGACAGATGGGGGTATGTCTTGGTTAGGCCATACCTCACCAGAGATTACTTTCATTGGAAAAATGTCCTGTTACATCTCATTGCCATCGTAACAACCCAGTCGCACATATTTCGTACTCGACATGTCTCCCCCTGGTGCATATACCCTCAAAATATTGGAATCGTAGGTTAAAAACTGTCCAATATACTGTCCGGACACGAAGTGGACAGACGGACGAACGACTGCAATCACATAATAAAAATTGGTTCTGGTTATTGCTTATACAGCTTACTGACAATCACACATTATATTTTGGTATAATTGCCTTTATTCCATAACCTCCAATTACAATCATGAATTTACAGCTTGACCTCCTGTGAAATCGACTATGTTGCCATTTTGTTCAGGGGAGACAATGCAAGTTAGAAACTCATCTATTGCAGTTCTTCAGTAAAAATTTCTCGCAGCCACTTTCTCCAGTTATAGCCAGATGAGCGCTACAGTGCCGTGGCACTATCTTTTTAATACGGTGAGCAACGGGACAGCAAGTTTTTTTTATCGCCAATATTGCACAAAAAAAATTATATTGGACTGAGAGAACTACTGCAGATCTGTATTGGGGAGGGGGTGTAGAATTGAGCTTGGTGCATATGTGGGCCAATGTCAAGGCCAATAACACCGACAAAACACATCAGGTTTATCCATTTCCCATGTTTGCAATGCTAAAGAACCAATCATCAACCAAACCAGTGGGTCGAGATGATTTGACCAAGGACCACTCTGTATTTCACCCTCGGTATTGTCATCTTAGTAAATGAACAACACTGTAAGTTGCGTATCACTTCATCTTTATTGCTCCACAGGCAGATATTATTCCAACCAGAGTAGAAGAGAAGAATTTCCTGTGCAAAATGAAACATCAGGAGTTAGCCATCAGACAGAAATGTAGGGTTACAGAAAGTGACTCTATGCACCATGTGGCATGGTTTGTACATGTATATGAATACAACACTGTCATTCTCAAATACTAATACTGTTAATATAACATTTTCATTTATGGAATAATGGATGGAATATCTTTTCACCACAATGGTAGACAATATTCAATTTATAGTAGCCAACAACAAATTGAATTAAAAATTGTGAACTGATAAAAAAAGAATCAGGACAAACAATTATATATCACACTAACATGACTCATCACCTTCACAGATAGCTATGTGCAATCAACATTCTATCAATGCCACCTGTCATCTATCACAGTGGCATGGGAGCCTCAATTCACCACTACTGTTTACTTGACAAAACAAGTTCATTGGCACAAAAAGGAATTGCCCATAACATGATTAATATAATTTGAATACCAAATCAGTGTGATTACATGATTCAATCACATGTTCATGCAATAACTGCATAATTTATTGGAACTTGGCTAAAAAAACATCACTAATCTGATAGAAACAGATCCAAGCTATGACAAATGGATCTAAATGAGTTCTTATCTCCACATTTGGTGATCATATGGCAACAAAATATTGTTCTGACTCAACCACTGTACTGGACTATGACCTGTTAATTGGAAAGGGGCGAAGAAAGCATGAGGGCACACATCTGCACGGTACAAGGCATCTTCTAATCTATATAAATTTTGAAGATGTTCATGCAATAATAAGAGAGAAATGGACTGGACAAACATATATTGATGTTGATGATGAAGGGCCATAACTCTGGGAGAAATCATCAAAAGTAGCGAAAAAAAGCCTAACACTGCACATCCACATGATACTAAGCATCTTCCACATCAATTTCAAGCTTCTTCGCCAATCAATAATGTAGATACAGCTTGGACAACAATGTACTACAACGACTTTGGCGTATTGAAAGGGGGGGGGGGGCACAGGGACGAGATTCTACTATATTGCATATACATACCCATCTCACACTTCAGATATATCAAGGGAGGTAAAGTTGAAATGCACTTTTCCGCCAAAAATTACCGGATTTCAGAGGCTCGATTGAGAACAAATAAACGCAATTTATTCATACCTGGCGGTGTTCTGGTTTTCTGTTACACTTCATACCACAAATCCCGGCTCGTATATGGCCCTGCGGTGCATAGTTTTTGTAAAATCCTTTCTCAAATCAGCGGTTAAATTCCCCCGCTTCGAGCATCTTCACGGACGTTGAAATTGGAGCCATATGCAAGAGGGACTGCCGTAGCCTCGAACCCGAGATCAAAACAATTACGTCACGCACCACGAACAACGCTGATTGACTGTTTACACTATTCAGAGACTCTATAATAAAGTTTTTATTATTATTATAGAGTCTCTGCACTATTGCAGTGGACAGTGCGCGAAATTCAAAACTGTGAAACGTGTCCGTCAATCCAAGATAGCCGATCAGCGTTGTTCGTTGTGCGTGACATAATTGTTAGGATTTCGGGTTCGAGGCTACGGCAGTCATTCAACGTCCGTGAAGATGCTCGAAGCGGGGGAATTTAACGGTTGATTTGAGAGAGGATTTTACAAAAACTATACACCGCAGCGCCATATACGAGCCGGGATTTGTGCTATGAAGTGTAACAGAAAACCTGAACACCGCCAGGTATGAATAAATTGCGTTTATTTGTTCTCAATCGAGCCTCTGAAATCCGGTAATTTTTGGCGAAAAAGTGCATTTCAACTTTACCTCCCTTGATATATCTGAAGTGTGAGATGGGTATGTATATGCAATATAGTAGAATCTTGTCCCTGTGGGGGGGGGGGGGGGGGTACATACTTTACGGAAGATCGCAGTGTTTGAATTAAAGTTGACTGTAGTGCTTAGATGCTGACGGTTCCTGTCTGCATGTGTCTATGGTCTTCTCAGACTGGCACTGTGTTTAGCGGGTGGGTCGCCACAGTAATGCCTCATTCTGTTGTCCGCTACTCTCGACCAGAGGACGTTGATATTCCTCACACTCGCAGTTCTGTATGCTGCACTGCCGTCGTAACACTCCTCTGCTGTCGATTCCCATGAATTGGACGTCTGTCTGATGATATCTACTTGGATAATTTTGGGAATCGGAAGACTCAACTCTGACTAAAACGACGAAAACTCGAAAGGGACGTTACGCGCGTAAAAAGGGATGTTCCCGCGAGTAACACATTGCAAGATATTAACCCGATTTGAAACCGGAAAAACGGAAACTGTCAAACTTGGTGGGAACAAGTTATTTGTTGAAGCAAACTTGGTGTTTTATTCGCAAAGTTAATACTATTCCATCCGGGTACTGTATAAAATACAGAGATGGAGCTATATTTTTTATACCAGAATTGAATATCATTACAAAATGGACTGTGATGCATCTGTTGAATGAGAATTCCCTTGAATTAGCAGAAAGTCAACAGGTGATTTTCATGCGATGAACGGTTCTGTCTGTGCTAGGGGTGCACAAATGACTGATATTGAGGCGATACAATCGTACAGGCTGTCGATCTGACACAAAGTTAATTCTGGGATTTAATCCTCGATGTGATACGACAATTGGAAACTAGAATCAGTGACTCTGATATTGGAGAGAATATCCAGTAGAATATTTTCAATAAGCACGAATTCCCATATAGACGTTAAGTTAAACTTGGGCCAACCCCGGAAATGAAATATTGCAAATTAATTTAATTCTAACCTTTCAAGGGAAATAACTCTAATACCAGCGCATTGTTGCCTATGTTATAAATCCATCTTAATCTGTCATGTCTGTAGCAGTATGTTTTTATGCAATTGTATAAATCATTGCAAATTTAACACAATTTATTTCCAGAAGATATTTACCATCTATGTTTGCTCAAAATAATGAAATTGATGCCACCCTGTGGCCTTGATGCCACTTTTAGGATACATGTATATATATAGGTTGAAGGCTGAATTGTCAGTCAGCTTGTACATTTTGCATGTTTTTAGCTCATTCTGATCAATTCATACTAACATTGGTAATAGTTGGATTCTTCATTATTTTGTATACATTGTCTCCTACATGTGTTTTGCTACTGAAATACTGAGAATCCCGACTATCTGAGAAACTGTTGCATGTTTCCTACAGCTCAAATGTGTACTATTTATACACCGGTATTTGACTACTAAATCAACTTTATTTCACATCAAGTTAATAGTATTTTCTTTGGTGACTTGGATATGCATTTATTAACCAACTATCGAGTTTTAGGAACTCTAACATTATAATTGAAAGGTTCTTGACAAGAGGATAAGCTGAATCATAGCGGGACACAAAGTTTTTTTCGCCACACCTTGTAGCGGGACAGGAAGTTTTTTTACCATACCTCTGTACGGGACATGTACTTTTTTTTATCAAATTTTTGGGGGGACCAGACTTTTTTCCCACCGACTTTTGAAGATGCACCGGTCCCGTCCCCCTGGTAAATTTTGCCCGGCCCCTAACTTGATAGTAATATGGCGACTCGTATACCGAAGTGGAACCATACAATTTCCCAGTATGTGAGTACACTTGTACAAGATCTGGGTATTCTGACCAGACACAAGAGAACTTATACTGGAGAGAAACCCTATACAAGTGTCGAGTATGTGAGTGCAGGTGTACAACATAGGGTAGTCTGACTACACACATGAGAACCCACACCGGAGAGAAACCATACAAGTGTTGAGTGTGTGAGTACGAGTTTACAACACAGGGTGATCTTGCTACACACATCAGAAGGCATACTGGCGAGAAACCCTACAAGTGCCGACTGTGAGAGTACTGTTGTACAAGTTAGGGTTATCTGAATCAACACATGAGAACCCACACTGGAGAAAAACCCTCTCTTTTACATGTTCATTATCAAAACACGACTGACCATCGATTCTAACAACTCCACTCGAGGAAGGATAGTAATTGATACCCTGAGACACGTTAGAATGCAGAGTGAAGTAATAGAACTGCCCTTGCATGGTAAGTCAATCAATTTGTAAGGGGTCCGTTTTGAAAACAATCATGATAATGTAGCTGATCACCGCCACGGGCCGCGGGGCGCTACGTGGAAACCTCACCATTTTCCGACTAACTATACATCCTAATGTACCGTATCCCTGTGATTTGATGCTCATTCAGGAAATTCTTTCCATGCAGTATTTAAGAGTAGTGAATGCTTATCATGAATTCAAGCATTGTTTGTGTTTACTAAGATTATCTGCTCACACGGATATATTGATTCACTGTCACGGGTGGTACATGTTTCGTCACGGGTGGTACATGTTTCGTCACGGGTGGTGCATGTTTCGTCAAGGGCAATGCACTTGATAAAATGCAATTTGATTATCCTTTATAAACCGTAGAAAATGAACAATTTGGATGATGATATTTAACAGCTCAATCAAATAAACACACTATGAACAATTTCAAACACAAACACCATGTAACTATTAAGGTGTAAATAAAAAAAAATCAACATGTTCTAACAGAAAAGTCAAATTTCATGCTTCAATTCACTTAAGATCTCATCACTATATACATTGTCACAGAAATGATCAAAAAGGGATATCTACTGTGTATTTCTATAATTCTGATGTACTATTCAGAGTTTAAACTATTATCGTAAACTTTAATTCAGTAGAACAGTTCTACATGTACATTATCAAAACATGACTGACCATCGATTTGACATAAATAAATCCACTCGAGGAACGATAGTAATTGATAGGCTACCCTGAGACACACTAGAATGCAGAGAGAAGTAATAGAACTGCTCTTGTAGGGTAAGTTAATCAATTTGTAATGGGTCTGTTTTTAAAATAATCCTGATAATGTGGCTGCGACCGTTCAATGTCGGATATTCCAACTGTCTTAGAACCTGGTATTGTTCGATCCAGGATATGTCTTTCTTTTCATTTTTCATGACTGTCCTGTCTGATTTTTAATGATTTCCGGTTTTCCGGAGACCTTCACTTCTGACCTTGAACTAAAGTTTGGTACCGATACCTGACATATAATCTTCCCTTACCGGGTAATGTAAATAATGACACAAAATTTTAAAAAAAATGTGACTTTGAACAATTTCCTGATTTTGGGATCATAGTGGCCTTACACCTTTTGACCTTGACCTAAATTTGGCTTGTGACAAATCTTTCGCCCTCAATAAATCCAGTGTTGCAAAATTGAAGTCACGTAGTACTTTTCTGGTTGAACTGCTTTGCATGAAATATCATCACGGGTGCTACACTCGCAGATGTAGCGCCCGTGACAACATAAACTCTAACCCGTGACACTAATTAACCAGGTTAATTAAACAACAGAGAATTGTTTCCTGGATAATATCATTGGGGATTATTAACTAAAAATAAAAAAGAGTCAACACAAAATTTTGCAATACATTTCTTTGGTTGCTTATCAATAATTATAGAAAAAAACGTCACGGGCGCTACAGCAATATTTTCAGATGTCTAAGTCATATTATGCAATTCAAAATTAATAATTACGAAATTCTTTTGATAACTATGAGAAGACTGGTCATTTGTATGATAAATTATAACAACAAACGTTTGACCCCAAGTATCTGGGGTATTAATTCTCATGAATTCAAAATATATTGAAATTGGCCACCTATTTAGTGAAATTATTGCAGACTGTAGGGGGCGCCACTGAGCATGAAGTCAATTGTTTAGTACGTTTTCTTGTTGCTCTTAACAGCACAGGATACCTACTACACAACTGTGTCAGAGTTATCACGGTAATTGGAGCTTAAGAATTTGGAGGTTAAGTAGGCCTACCTAGTTATGTGGAATTGACCATATATAGTGAATTGTCTTCCCGTTTAACGTTATCATTTGTCCATTCTTTTTAAATTTACCCAATTTATCAATTTATATTAGAAAAATGTTTCAATTTTCATTTATAAATGTCCGATATGCAGAAACTTTACAAATAAACTCAAATTATTTCGTGGACTTTTTCCTCTTCGTTTACGCATTTGGTTTTCAAATCTTATAATGCCCTTGTATTAGTAGCGCGCAAGAGTGCGGATAGGTTTTTTATGCGATTTGGGGTTGCAGCAAAATTTGTCTATTCTCCTCGTAGGCAATCCATTATGGAGTGAGATCTGGAAGGTAATTCATTTAGTTGAAAGGTGATGACTGTGTGATCGAGATCTATAAGATGATAGATATCAGCCTGTTCGAAGTTTCACTTAATCTATATGTACCGGAATTTCTTTGTCACAGTTTAGTGCTTACAGATAAACAACAACAACATAGAGCTACCGTAAGTCATGAAGTTATTCTTTTTACATGAAGCGTTATAGTCCTGTCTCTGCTGGAACTCTAATCTATTCAGCATAGTTGGCACTCATGCTATAATTTAGCGTTTTCA
>JAVTVY010004630.1:0-40665 GCA_036873755.1 Hanleya hanleyi
CCGCCGATAGGACAGCCAAAGACAGTCTCACCAAAACTGCACCTGACGTGCATATAGGTCTAGGAACCAAAGAACTGAATTCCATCATTAGAACCAGAATAGATAGTAAATGGGGAAAAGAATGGAACGAAGAAAACCGAGGTAGATGGCTACATAGTATTCTAGATAAGGGGAAAAGACAGAGTTGTGGATTCCAGCTAGACAGCAAACGTGACGACCGCATCATCACAAGATTAAGACTAGGCAAAACCGGACTTAAATCACATCTCTCCATGCTTCTGAAAAACACCTCACCACTCTGTACCGCATGCAACAATGTAGAAGAAACAATAGAACACGTCCTACTTGAATGCCCAAAACACTATACCCACAACGCGAGGCACTTAGAAACGAATTAAAAAAACTCAACACTCCCTTAACATTACCAGCGATATTAAACCCTAAGCCCCCATTAGAAAACAGGTATTCAAGTCCTTAATAAATTTTATCAAAACTGCTGGCTATTATTCCAGTATCTAACACTACCCCCGTGCATGCGCATCACTAACTATGTCAGCATTGGCCTAAATTTATCTTTTGGAATAAAATATAGGCAATGTGGGCACCGGAGATACCATGTTCCGTGTGGGCCGGTTGCCACATTAGTCTCAAAAACCGGAGGCCAAGACCAATCAACATCCCTGCGACAATATTGGCCAAAATTTCTCTTTTGGAATAAAATATAGGCAATGTGGGCACCGGAGATACCATGTTCCGTGTGGGCCGGTAACCACATTCGTATCTAAAACCTAAAGGCCGCTACCAATTCAACAATCAAGGACATAAATCAGTAGCACACATCCAAGAAACAACCACGCACACGAATAATGTCACTCACAAAAATGAATACTAATTTCTACAATTGTGTTCCCTTACCTCCAACCCTCGTTAACGAATGTTAACCGTCCGGTTTTCTAGCAGGGGCAGAAGACTGGAGGTTACATGTATATCAAGCATTCACATTTGGCCTTAATTATAATAATATTGTTATTTATAATATTTAGTACCTAATTAGTTATTGTTATTGTGTGACTTAGATCACGATAGTGCCAGTCGGTGGCAAAATATAACACCAGAAAACAAGAAACTACAAACTCTTCTATTCTTTGTAATACAGGCACAGCACACTGAAGAACACAGCCGAGGAAGACCAGCATTAAAACAGAACACCGATGACGACAAATATTATAAAACAGCACCATGGTGGACAAGAGTAAAAACAGAAGACGGATGACAATCACAAGAATGCCAACATCGCCGCACAACAAGAAACGTCCAGAAACAGAACACCACATCCTAGACCACACCTACACGCTACCCCATAGATGACACCGAACACAGAATATGTTCCTTTGACTTTCACGCAATATAGGACGTAGACCTGCCGTCCTGTGCTCCAATACACACTCCAAGCAATTGTTACAGGCACAGATTTCTGGAAGAACCCACCCGTTCCCATGAGCGCCGCTAGAAAAGTCGATCAGAAAAATCCTGAAGTCGCCCATGGTTCTCCCAGTTTTTTCTGGACGGCTTTGTGTGTACAAAGGGGTACCAAGACAAAGGAATCATACACGCGACTACAGTGAACTCACAATTACCAGAAAAAGTTACCAAAAAAAAAAAAAAAACAGAAAGAGACTTACGAACTTGTACATATAGCGATTCTTATTTACCTCTATTTATATCTCCTACTAATCTCTCATTGTTATTTATTATTTACCTATTTATTTATTTATTTATTAACTTAGCGCTGGAAAAGATATTCAATAAACAAAGTAATGTACCGCGAAAGTCAAATAAAACATTGAGTTGATGGGCCGCGAAATCCGAATGGGAAGCGGCCCTTAAACTACAATTTCAATCAATCAATCAAAAGCATTGCTGCATTCATCGGCCTATCTACGGTTGCAGAGCCATGACGGAGACCCATGCCACTCGCATTTTACAGCATGCGACCGTGGTTAATTCACTCACGGGGTACTGAGCGGTGGTTCGGTCCATGTTTGCAGATGGTGACGACAACGATTGGCTGATTAGCCTAGTCATGGTCTGTGCCCTATTGACCCTGGCGCTGCGGCATTGACAGTGGGACCTCACCATAAATACGAGAGACAGTCACCGTGTGCGTCATTCACCCTTCGTCATTGGGTCAACCATGTCACCGAGGGACCTGACTATAAATACGAGAGACAGTCTGCGTGTGTGTCATTCATCCTTCGTCATTGGGTCAACCATGTCACCAATCCTACGAGCCATCCTGCCCCTTACACCCCAGGTGGGGTTACACGTCTATGAAGATAAAGTCACCCTCGTGGAAGATCGGGATGCCTGTGGGTGGGGTTCGGAGAACACAGCCTCTACGGTTACCCTACACCGTGATGGCTGGACCAAATTTAAACGGGTGTTGAGCGGTGAGCTCGACGGAAACCTGATCCACCTCGAGAACGCCAACTACGTACACCGTGGACCCTTCTTTGCCCGTGTGGGGCGTTACCACGATCCTACGCAAAGCTTCACCCTAGACCCTGACCTGTGGACAGACTTGGAGAAAGTGGTGCCTATTGTGGACCAGCTGTTTACACCGGACGAGCGGTCATCAGACCAGCTGGTGTGGGCTCGTGCTATTGAGCACGCGCTGGCTGAACCCAATGAACAACTGTCTAGTAATGAACCAGACGATGAGGCTATAGACTATCCGGCAAGACTCAGTCAACCAACACAACGGTGGTAGAAACTTGTTATAAATAAGCGATACTCTCCGGGTCCATCATCATTTTGTCACCATGAAGCGCTGGGAGAAGGTGTTGGATAACTCATACTACAGTCCCGACAGTCCGGCGGCCTATAGTGCAGTGTCGGCTCTCTATCAAGCGGCCAAACCCCAGGGAATACAACGTGCCCAAGTCCGAGATTGGTTAAAAAAACAAGACACCTATACCTTACACCGATCTGTCCGTCGCCATTTTCTACGGAACCGGGTCATCGTGGGAGGAATAGATGCCCAGTGGCAAGCGGATTTGGTCGATATGAGCGCCTTTGCCAAACACAACGATGGGAATCGGTATATCTCGACGTGCATCGATATCCTATCGAAGTATGCGTGGGTGGTACCCATCCGGACGAAAACGGAGGCGAATCTCATAGCGGCGTTCAAAGACATCTTCAAGACCGGGCGCAAACCTTTGTATTTGCAAACCGACGAAGACATGGAATTCCTCAACCGACCGTTCCAAGCCTTTCTCAAGAAACAGAAGGTCTTCTTCTTCCATACGTACAACGAGACCAAGGCTTCCGTGGTGGAAAGGTTCAACAGGACATTCAAAGGCCGTGTGTATAAATATTTCACCTATAAGAATACAAGGCGGTACATCGATGTTCTCCCGAAACTTGTGAGGGGTTACAATCGAGCCTATCATCGGAGTATAGAGAGAGCCCCCATTACCGTGACCCAACGCAATGAAGCCCAAGTTCGGCGTGTCTTGTACCCCATACAATCGCAACGAGCACCGAAGGAGATGTTCAAGGTCGGGGACCCTGTACGGATCAGTAAAGTCAAGGGCAAGTTCGAAAAAAGTTACTTGCCCAACTGGAGCGATGAGCACTTCCGGATTAAACCGCGCCTACCCCGACAGCGGCGAGTCTATGAACTGGAAGATCTTCAAGGGGAACCGTTGCTAGGCACGTTTTACGAGATGGAATTACAGCCTGTCGTAAAAACACAGCAAGACTACTACACGGTGGAGCAGATTTTGAAAACGTCGACGTGGCAAACTGTTTCATTTCGTGAAATGGCAAGGCTGGCCCAGTTCCTTCAATTCCTGGGTCGCAGCCAACCAGGTGAAACGACTATAAAGCCAGACACCACTACCGTCATCCTTCATTCCACGTTCGACCATGAACACGGTGCAACCGTCTCTGAACACAGCGTCTCCCAAAACGCGCAAAGCGCAAGTAGGCTTTGTGGTGATATTGCTAACCCTGCTGAGTGTGTTGTACGGAGGTGTGTTTTACGACATAGCCTATGTCAGCACGTTACTTAACCAATTGAGAACACCAGCCATCAGTGAAACCGGTCTACAGAGAGCACCAGTCAACCCCGTATCGAGCCCAGTCATCACCACACCACGTGTATATAAGCCACAACGAGTATAGAGTCAACACCTACACCAAGTACACCTAGTACGTCTGAAAACCCACCGGATTTCATCCCTCACAGTGAACAGACAACGACGACCAACGTTGTACCCACCACCATCATCACTCGCAGTGAACAGACAACGACGACCGACGTTGTACCCACCACTCCAGTTCGCTCGTACCAAATTTACAAGAGCGGATTACCACGACAGCGGATACACCTCCAACCATGGACCCACGTTGGCAACATCCCTTCACCTGCGTCATCGCAGGACCGACGGGTTCCGGCAAAACGCACTTCGTCAGGAAGCTCCTCGAACACGCCGACAGCATGATCACTCCACCCATTGCCCGAGTCGTGTGGTGTTACGGTGAATGGCAGGCAGCGTATGCAGCAATGCCCCACATCACGTTCGTGGAAGGCCTACCTAACCTGGCCGATTTGGAACCCGACACCTTGGTGGTTCTGGATGATCTGATGGCGAAGACGGGTATATGCTCTTCGACCTCTAGCAAGCCACCCCCGATCACCTTCGACCACGCACCGGCATCTTTCCCGGAGAGACTCACCACGTGTGTATGCAAAAATAATGTAAACACACCCACAGTGGCTCCCCCAGCTGGGGTGTGTGAGTTTTGATGATGGGGATAATAAAAAGAATGAATACCACATCATGGTTGATTTTTGTCTCTGTTCTCTGAGATAGATAAAAAGGGCAGGGTTGTGGGTTCTGGCATTAGTTGTACATGATGTCCGCGCGAGTACGGAAGCACGCCCCGACGTTCCGTGTATTGAAGACGGCCCCACCCGAGTTGGTTCGAACCAGTGTACGCGATGCGGACCCTGACCTTGTACGCTGTCTGTGTGAGATAGGGTACACCCTGTTAAAAGGCAACGTACCACTAACTCCGGCTCAGAAGACCAAGCATAAGACAGGTCTCCGAACCTTAGTCCAGAAGCAAGTTTCTCAAACACAAAAGAAAAAGGTGTTACAGAAAGGCGGCTTTCTCGGGGCCATCTTAGCACCGTTGGCCGCTTCCGTGTTGGGTCCAGTATTGGGTGGACTCTTCGGCCGACAATGAACCACACGAAAAAAATGGTCCTCGTCGAACCTCGGCTCCTTCAAAACCTTCAATCACCGTACCCCGTACCTTCTACGGTGAAGACGATAAACGCCCTCGACGAAGAGATGCGTCAGATCTTACAGAGACCGGGGTTAAGCGACAGTGAGAAAGTACAACAGTACAATGAGACGCTTCAGCGGTACATGACGTTCATGGACCAATACAAAACCCTCTCTACCCCAGCACCACCACCACCACCACCACCCGACACCCCACCAACCTCAGCACCGCTCCAACAGCCTTCATTACCAGGGGTACCACCCACAGCTCCACAGTGGGTCGAAGACGAAGTCCTGAAGAGTGTACCTGCATCGTTCAAGAAACAAGCTGGCCTGGTATTACAACGAATGAAACAGAATCCTAACATGACTTGGAATGATAAAGGTGAACTCCTGGTACAGAATCAGGTGGTCCCCGATACCCACATGGCGGATTTAGTGAATGACCTGATGCGTCAACGCAGGTCGCACACGAATCCTCGAGGATGGGAGGTCTTCGCTCAAGGCTTGAAAGACATGCATGTACCACAGGAATTGGTGGGGAACCCCCAGCGCTGGGCCTTTATGCAATCGCCCAGTCGTGCACCACGACAGACTTCACACCACGAGTGAGAACCGGAGTCACCCCCCAAAACACCACCACGGCGGGCACCTACTTTTTCACCCCTTTTACCACGTCACCCCCTGCAACCACCAAGATCTAAGTCACCGCAACCATCACGACGATTAGCGCCCAAGGGCTGGGAGAAGTATTAAAACCAACAGCAGCAGCAGGAAAGCTCAGTCGTCATGTTTTACCTCATCCTACCCAGTAACAGCTCGGCTGATGTGTTTCCTGGCAACACCTTGACCAAGTACGTGACCCAGTTATCGCAACCGTTGCATTTACCTGAACGCTGGGAATGTGGACTCGTGGATATCCAATACCCTTACTCGTGGTACAACGTGCGAGCCAATGAAGTATCGTACGAGGTGACCTACGAAGGACAAGAAACTCGACTCAAACTACCCGAAGGTCAATACGATACCCCCAAGGAGGTCATGGGTGGACTGAGAAGTCTGATGCATTATAAATCTCTACGAGACGTCACGAATACTTCAAAACCCATAAAATCTTTCCCCTTCAAAAATCATGTGGACTTCGATTACAACGCACACAACGACAACGTCTGTCTCACGCTCAGCCCCAACGTGAGTGTCGAACTCAGTCCTACCCTACAGCAAATGCTGGGTCTCGATCTACGGGGGTACGCTGGCCCCACCGGCGCGAGAGCACACATCCCGATGGACATGCGTGGTGGTATGTATGGCCTGTACATCTACTCGGACGTGGTCGATGCACACATTGTCGGCAACAGCAACGTACCTCTACTGCGCGTCTGCCCGGTGAAAGGCACGTATGGAGCTCAAGTCACCCACAGTTTCAGGCATATCGTGTATCTACCGGTCAGTCAGACCGATATTAGCTCCATCGTCATCGATATAAGAGACGACACCGGTCAACCGATTGCATTCGAGCGTGGGAAAGTGGTGCTGACATTTCCGTCAAGTCCGAGCGGTTCACTTTGCATAATGAAGGTGCCTTATCAATGCCATACAGCCAGTTACGTCGATCATTACGCCAAACAGGCCGGGGGTAGCTTTCCTGTCTTTGCAGGTACACGCATGCAACGAGGACATGGGCTGGGGAACATACTCGGGAGCATCGTCAAAACGTTCCTCCCCTTGGTGACGCGTGGGGTCGAAGCAATCGGCAAACAAGCGGTACGCAGTGGACTGCAAGTCGCGGGTGATGTCTTGGGCGGTGCGGCGCCCAAAGAAGCACTGAAACGTCGAGCCAAAGAAGCGGGAGGCGTCTTGGTCACCAAAGCACAACGCACCGTAGGAAATAAAAGACCTGCACCACCGAGACCACGCACCAGTCGACGACCGACCCAGGGACGACGCACATCGAAGACCAAGGATATCTTTTCTTAAAGATGGCTTTCATCCATGCCGAGTCGTGTCCTTCTACCAACAGTGAATTTGATTTATGGACCGTCCCACCTACTCAGACCAGTGCCGAAGAGGGTCAATGGGTGGAACATCTGCCCATTTCCAGCATTACAGCCACAGGCCCCATTGAATTCACCATCACCAACGCAGATACGACCTACCTGAATTTAGCCCATACGTGCCTATATGTGAAAGCTAAAATCACCAATAAAGATGGGTCAGTCCTCAAAGCAGATGCACCCGTGGGTCCAGTGAATCTCTGGCTTCATTCGCTATTCCAGCAAGTGGATATAGCCCTGAGTGATAAACTGGTGAGCGCCTCGACGAACACGTACCCGTACCGAGCCTACATCGAAACACTGTTATCCTACGGGCGTGACGCCAAAATGTCGTATTTGACAGCCCCGTTGTTCTACCGAGATACCCCAGGCAAGATGGAAGCGAGTCCTCATAATGACGGCTATACGGAGAGAGTGGATGCCACAGCAGAGAGTCACTCGGTCGATATGATGGGACGTCTGCATGCGGACTTATTCATGCAGGACCGATACCTCTTGAATGGAGTACCTGTCAAAATACGACTAGTGCGCGCAACGCCTGCGTTTGCCTTGATGGCCCCGAATGAGGACCTCGAGTATAACATTGTCATCCAAGAGGCAAGTCTGTTTGTACGCAAAGTAAAACCGAGCCCAGGTGTACAGTTGGGGCACATCAGAGCCTTGGAGAAAAAACCAGCCCAGTACCCGATTCGACGAGTACAGACCAAGGTCTTTTCCGTTCCTAAAGGCAATATGATTGTCAATCAAGAAAACCTGTTCCTGGGGGATTTGCCCAAGCGTTTAACCCTAGCCTGTGTGGAGAACGTCAGTTATAATGGGACTCTCTCGAGGAATCCGTTCAACCTAAAAGCGTTCAACATCAATTTCGTGGCCCTGCATGTGGATGGTCAACAGGTACCTGCACGCCCCTTACAACCTAATTTCGGAACGGACAATTATATCCGGAGCTATCTGAACCTCTTCACAGCAACTGGCCAAATCAACCAAGACGAGGGAGATATGATCAGTCGAGACGATTTCGGCAAAGGGCACACCTTGTTCAGTTTCGATCTGACTCCCACCTTAGACAACGATCATCAACTGAGTCTCGTCAAGAAAGGCAACTTACGCTTGGAACTGCATTTCGGGACACCTTTACCGAAAACCATCAATGTGATTTGCTACGCTGAGTTTGACAACATCATTCAAATCGATAAAAGCCGTAACGTCCTGTGTGAATTTGCCACCTAACATGGATACAGACCAGATACGCACCGTGCTGGAGAATGATCCCGGGACACGCATGGTCTTTCAAGGAGTGTTCGCCCGAGACGTGTTCCCATTAGACCGTGTGTATCCGGCTGCTTACGTCCTGAATACAGACCCGATGGATCGACCCGGTGAACACTGGGTGGCCGTGTACTTGACGGAAGAGCAGGGCGAATACTTTGATCCGTACGGCCTACCACCCCTCCATTCCGATTTAACAGACTTCATGGATCAAGGCACAGAGACGTGGTGTTGGAATACTAAAACGTTGCAAAGCAGTCGGACAGTATGGTGTGCGGACAATATTGCTTGTTTTACCTGTACCATCGATGTCGGGGACATTCCATGCAGACGATCGTCCACATGTTTGACGAGTACCCCAAGGCCGAGGACCGAGATGTACTCGTATATGACTGGGCCGCCCATCATTTCAATGTACAAGTCCCGTTCTGGGCTTGAATTCTTTCAATGTACAAGCCCCCTGTTCTGGGCTTAAGTTTACAAGCCTCCTGTTCTGGGCTTCAGTTCTTTCAATGTACAAGCCCCCCTGTTCTGGGCTTCAGTTCTTTCAATGTACAAGCCCCTTGTTCTGGGCTTCAGTTTTCACGTGGTTGTTCTCACGTTGTTGTTGTTACTGAATAAAAAAAAATTGTGTGTTTTATTCATAATACATAAATGCCCAATGTGGAGATTCAGTCAAACTGAAATCAGTGGTGTAGGATGGGGCCAAAATGTAACCCATCAATGTTAGAATGCAAGAGCACTACAGTAAAATAGAGAGCCAATGAAACCAGCCCACAGACCAAGTACGTGTTTTGGTCTAGGTTTGGAGCGGGCATTTAATTGAGGTGCGTGTAAAGGAAGACGGTGAGTGAAGACTCGTCCAACACGTATAGATTAAGTTTATTACTATAAGTTCTATGTATTTTAAATATGGAAAAACCCGGATGTAAGATGAGAACCCGGATGTAAAACCACAGTACCCAGATGGAAGACGGAAAAAACCCACTGGGAAATCCGGATGTTGAGAAGAACACGGATGTAGGCGCGGGCGCAGGCGAAAGCATCCTAGTACGCGGATGTAGGCGCAGACGTGTACCTAGTACCCGTCCATTGGTTCTTTTATCTCTTTTATCGATCGCTCATTGGCTCTTTTTCTCGACCGCTGGTCCAAATGGAACTGCCCATCCTTCCCAGGTTAATTTACAATCCCCTTTTTGGGGTTCAAGCTCTGATGGCGCAACATTGTCGCCGAACCTTGCCGAAAGGGAGACCTTTTGACCTGGATGTGACCTTTTGTCCTGCGCGCGCACTGCCGGTGATGACGCGCGCGTCGCGCTGCGGCATCAGATCACCCCCGCGCGCGCTGCGGCCGGGGCGGGCCGGGCGAGGGTGCGGGCCGGGAAAGTTGGAGGTAGTGTTTGAGCATTCTGAAAAACCGGAAGTGACGTCACACACTTGCGCAGACCCACCAAACCACGTGAATGTTAGTCCAGGTGGATGCTCCCCCACCTATCATTCACATTGATATCTCACTCGACACAATAGGCCCATTAGGGGCCCACAAAAACGTCTATTTCCATACCCTTTGGCTACTGCGCATGCGCAGAATGACCCTATTTCTACCCCACATTCACGCCATCAGATGTCCCCTCACATAGGCTTCACATTGATACCTCACACGACCCATTCGAACCGTGAATAGCCCATCTCTAACCCAAACACACCCACACACACCCCCAAAAATGCCTGCTTTCTATAATACGGCCAGGCTGCGCATGCGCAGATTATTGATAACGTACGAACCATTAGTGTAGTCAAGTGCTCCTGCATGAGAGCTTCACATTGATACCTCACTCGACTCCATCCGACCATTAGTGGCCCACCTAGATCCCAACACGTCCACCCCGTATGGACCTATACACACATAGCCATGCAGTATAGGCCTATGGGCCTACCCAGGCCTCGGTGACTTTTTTCAAAACTTTCACCGTTTCGTGCCGGGACACTTCCTATCATGTTTGTCTTGACGAGACTAAGAAAACAAATCCAAACAACCATACCGCAAATGCATAGAAGTAGGTTTCCCAGTGGGACAAACATTGGACCTATACCCCATAACCCGTATATGGGTCTATATGGGGCTATATACAGACCTCGAACTTTTTTCAAAAATTTCAACGATGCGTGCCGGGACACTTCCTATCATGTTTGTCTTGACGAGACTAAGAAAACAAATCCAAACAACCATACCGCAAATGTCTAGAAGTAGGTTTCCCAGTGGGACAAACATTGGTCCTATACCCCTAGTATGGGACTATATGGGTCTCCCTGAACTTTTTCCAAAAATTTCAACGATTCGCTCCGCGACACTTCCTATCATGTTTGTCTTGACGAGACTAAGAAAACGAGACCCCACAACCTATACCGCAAATGTCGAGAAGTAGGTTTCCCAGGATGGTCCTATACCCCCCATACCCCATATAGGCATTTTCCCGTAATTTAGGATAAAGTCCGTGTTCCGTATTTTTTCAGGAAATTTTTTACATACACCCACCCTGGAACTAGGGGGAGATAACTCTATTGATAGGCAAGCCCCGTTAAGCCCGGCGACCTATATACCCCCCATACCCCATATAGGCATTTTCCCGGATTTTTCGATAAATTCCGTGTTCCGTTTTTTTTTTTCAGGAAAATTTTTACATGCACCCACCCATGCTTGAAATATACTTCAATTTGATACCTCACTCGACCCAATCGGCCCACCAGGGACCCACCTAGACCCCAAAACGTCTATGTCTATACCCTTTGGCTACCGCGCATGCGCAGAATGATATTCCTACCGCACACCCAACCCATCAGATACCCCCTCACATATGCTTCACATGGATACATCATTCGACCCAATCGGACCGATAGGGACCCCTCTCGGTCCCAAAACGTTATTCCCCATATAGATTAACATGGGATGAAACCCTCCAAGCCTAAGGTTGCGATCCTCCAAGCCTGCCGTTGGGACCCCCAAGCTTACCGTTGGGACCCTCCAAGCTTACCGTTGGGACCCTCCAAGCTTACCGTTGGGACCCTCCAAGCTTACCGTTGGGACCCTCCAAGCCTACCGTTGGGACCCTCCAAGCCTACCGTTGGGACCCTCCAAGTCTACCCTTGGGACCCTCAAGCCTACCCTTGGGACCCTCCAATCCTACCGTTGGGACCCACATTTTTCATTCGGAACTCCCGAGCGGAAATCTACGAAGGGGACCGATTCTACATCTCAAACCGGAGATCCCCGAGAAGTTGCGAATGCCACATTTTTGGCACCGTGCCAGGAGCCAGCCGCTATAAAAGGGGCAGAATTCCGATGTCTGTATTCATCGGCGAAGTCCAGGCGAAGCCCTGTTGCACAATAATACGAGCTCCAAATCACCAAATACAAACAGTACCGAGAATGCAAGGAATCGCCGCTGATGAGGGAATTTTTATCACAGATCCCGACGACCCGCCTATACAAGTATTACCGGCACAACCAGCTGTGCGTACCATCTATCAACGACAATGGAATACCATACGCCATTGTTTTCATCGGCATCGCCCGATATTGGATTTATATAATTTCTGGTTGGAAGAAAACATCCGTCTACGTAGCTACGTGGAAGCCATCTTCAACGACCAAGATACAGCCTTCAAGTTAAATCTCACTTTTGGATACATTCTTCGCCATAAAGAGACAGACCAGCTCCGTTATTATTATCCCAGCAATAATACCCGGGTGTTTGACCAGCCTTTCACCATTATCCATCGACCATCCCTGGACACGGTACTGGAAAAATTAGAAAGCTTGGATAGTTTGGAATGGGTACGACAACAACGGCAAAACACAAAATGACAAGTGGAGATGACAACCAATGTTACGTTTTACGTCACTAAAATGATCGATCACCCTATCGGCGCTCCCATTCATCTCCCGGACCAACCTCCCCACAGCGCATGCTCCATTTCGCAGGCTCCAATAACATCCCTGCCTCCAATAGCGGAAGTTGACCTTTACTATGTTGCTATGACGTATAGGGGAAACCAACCAACGCACGGTTCAGTTTGAATCCGACCAAACGACTCCTTTAGTGTTGCACATGAGCGAACTACTTTTCATATGCTCTGTCCAGATAAACAGGGAAAATTATCTCCAGATAATTCTTTTTAACGCTAGGTCAACGGAGGTATTATCCAGACTTGAAAAGTAATCAAAATTTTCGTTAAACATCTATTTTACTATATATGATGTCACTTCCGGCGATGTGCGCGAAGGCCCCGAATCCGGTCCAAAAATCTGACTGGTGGCTGGGGTGTTATTAGACCCCCAGCGAGGTGGTTGCTCCCGGACTGGTTGAAACACAGAGAAGGCATGCACGCCTTAGTAGGTGGCGTGCATGGGCCCTACACCGATCGGAAATGTTTATTCCGATGCCTGGCTATTCATCTCAACAAACATCCACCCAGGATATGTGATAAATTGGCCAACCAGTATTGGGAAAAATACTTACGTGAAAGGAACATGAAATATCGAGACTTTCGCGGGGTCCCGTTATCGCAGCTGGATGTTGTGGAAAATTTGTTTGACTTGAATATCGTCGTATATAATTAGAGCAACACGTGGATGTCGACAATGACGCCCCACAACTCACCGCCCGACTCGTACATCGTTCCCCGGGGAAATACGACACAACCATGACATTGAATTTGTACGAAACGGACACTGGCGGGCATTTCTCGTACATCACGGACATCAACAGGTATGCCCAGTCATACATCTGTAGTAAATGGCAACGCGTGTTTGACCACTCTGGGAACCTACATAAGCACGAGAAAATTTGTGACCAGACCACCAAACGGAAATTCCCCGGCGGCGTATTCCACAACACTCCATCTTTGAAGACCTGGCAGATGAGGGTATCGATGTGCCCATGGACCACCGTTATTTCCCGTACAGAGAGTGCTATGATTTTGAAGCCCTATTAGAACCCATGGAAAAGGTATCGGCTAAAACTCAATGGACCCAGCATCACATTCCTTTGGGTGTGAGTATTCACACCAACGTACCCGGTTACGACACGGCTCCGGTGTGTTTCGTATCTAACGGGGACCCCGATGAACTGATTACACGAATGATGAACTACCTTGAAACCCTCAGCCAAGTCAGTGCGGCACATCTCGCGTCGACTGTCTACTGTGATGTATTAGCGGCACTTGATGCGCGTATTCCAACATTGGATGGGGGGGGGGGACGATACCGATGACGAAGACGAAAGTGAGGAACGCAAACCACCGAAACCCTATGCGCAGAAACTGAAACTGCGTTTATTGGAATACATGAACCAATTACCCGTCCTTGGATTTAACTCGGGCCGATATGATTTGAACTTAATCAAAGAATTCTTGTACCCGTACCTCGCTAAAGCTGGGAATGTGAAATTCATTATTAAGAAGACAAACAACCACGTCGCTCTATCCTCAACTCCACTCCGATTCTTAGATGTACGTAATTACCTGGCGCCGAATTACAGCTATGAACAGTGGGTGAAAGCATACGACTGCGCGGAGAGGAAAAGTTGCTTTCCCTACAACTACATGACGAGTCTCGAGCGTCTGGACGAAACCCAGTTACCACCCCAGGAGGCCTTTTACAACGATCTCAAAGGAGAAGCATTATCTACCACCCTGTATACCGAACTGCAACAGGTGTGGGTCCGTGAAGGAATGCAAACTCTCCGGGGTTTTCTCGTCTATTACAACAATGTGGATGTCATCCCTTTTCTGGAAGCTACCGACAAAATGTCCGCCTTCTACCGAGATATGGGTGTCGACGTATTCAAAGACTGTGTTAGCATTCCCGGTCTGACCCTGCGGTATCTGTTCCAGGATTTACCCACGTTCTTCGCTCTCGTCGATCAGAAAGACGCCGACATGTTTGACTGTTTGAAGGGAAATATCGTAGGCGGCCCCAGTATTATATTCCATCGGTACCGTGAGAAACAGCTGACCCATATCCGAGGAGAAAAATTGTGTGAGAAAATAAAAGGATTCGACGCCAATGCCCTCTACCTATCGTGTTTGAGTAAACCCATGCCGGCCGGTCATTATACGCGGTGGCTCCCTGAGGGTCGAGAATTCAGAGCTCAACGATCTACGAAACATCAAGCAGAACAATGGCTGGATTGGGAAAGTCAGCGACGAGGCGTCACTATCCGTCCAAGGCAACCACACGGAAAAGCGAATTGGAGATCGGCGCCTTCCCGTGGACAGATTTGCTATCATCAATACAGTACCGACCATGTTTCAATTTCACGGCTGTTATTGGCACGGTCATGAGTGTTCGTTCGCGGGAGGGCGCTATAACAAGCGCCGTGGACTGACCCCGACCGCCTTATGTGAAGAAGTACAGCAGAATCGAGATTACATTTGTGGACTGGGCTATGCCTATGAACAGCTATGGGAATGTGAATTCCACCACATGCAACATCGTCAACCTGAGTTATACTCGTTCTTACACGCTCACGACCGACTACTGGATTATCGGACTGTTATCACCATGACCGACATCCTACGCACTGTTGAGACGGGAGACCTCTATGGATTCGTGGAATGTGATCTGCACGTCCCTGACCACTTGAAAGACACGTTTGGCGAATGTCCGCCCATCTTCAAAAACACCGAGTTGAGTCGAGATGATATCGGAGCCCATATGCGCGCATACGCTGAAGAACACGACTACCTAACGCGACCACGGCGTATGTTGATCGGCAGCATGTTTGGCGAAAAAATCTTGCTCGGTACCCCTCTGCTTCAGTGGTATATGAGGCACGGACTGGAAATTACGAAAATATACCAAGTCATAGAATTCACCCCCCAGGCTTGTTTTGAGAAGTTCGCGAACGACGTGACTACCGCCTGTCGCCAAGGGGACGCCGACCCCAGTAAAGCCATCATCGGGGAAACGATGAAATTACTTGGGAACAGCAAATATGGAAAAACGGTAACTAACCAGGACCGTCACGTGACCGTGAACATTTGTACCACGAAACAAGCCCGCAAACGCGTGAATTCGCCTCTCTACCGACACATGGAGATGATTGACGACACCACCTACGAAGTGACGTCAGCCAAAAAGACCATCACATATAACCTGCCGCTCCAAATAGGATGTATGGTGTACCAGCTGGCCAAACTGCGAATGCTGGAATTCATATACGATTTCATGGGCGTGTATTTCCACCAATCAGACTGGCAATTGATAGAAATGGACACCGACTCAGCATACATGGCCGTTTCCAATCCGGACTGGGAGTCACTCGTCAAACCAGAATTACGTGCACAATATGAGGCGGAACGGGACCAGTGGCTACCCCGACGCGACCACTACACCTACGACAAGCGGACGCCCGGCCTGTTTAAACTAGAGTGGAGTGGTGATGCCATGATCGCCCTGTGTTCGAAAACTTACTTCTGTGATGGTGATGACAACAAATTCAGTTGTAAGGGGGTGAGTCGACGCGACTCCAACATCAACAAGGCCCTGTACCTGAATGTCCTCCAGAGCCAAACCAGCGCCGTTGGGACCAACAAAGGTTTCCGTATCATCGACAACCAGATGCGCTCGTATACCCAGGAACGGGACGCCTTCACATACTTCTACCCCAAGCGCAAAGTCCTGCCCGATGGTGTGACTACAACCTATCTTGACATTTAGAGTGATAAATACGAACACTGCGAATATTCCACTGGACTAACGAACTGTTCTATAATTCAATTTTTATGGGTACCAAACGACAGTTATATGTTCTATGAGTACTGATGATATTGCACCGGACTAACGAATTAACTGTTCAATAATTCAATTCAATTTTATGGGTACCAACCGCCTTTGATAAGGCATGATAAGAGGAACTAACAGTTGTATATATGTTCTACGAGTACTGCGGCTATTGCACCGGCCTTGTTGGGCTGAATTAACTGCTGTATATATGTTGTGTTTTCTGTTATAAAATGTGTGTTTCTTCCATACAACATTGTGAGTTTGGGTTATTTTGTATACCGTAGTTAGTAAGAGCTAATTTGATGGTATTGACCTTCATGACCGCCTTTATGGCCCCCTCGTTGCCCCCTGGTGTTCTAAGGGGAGATAACTCCAGATTGTGAGCCGGTAGTGACCTTTTGACACGGATGTGACGTCATAGGCGTATCAGGCGATAACCCGCGCACTTCCGGCGATAATCCGCGCTGCGTGCCGGATGATCTACTTTCTACCCGTGGAGGCAGACCGCATCGCCGCGGATGAATACAAAGGTCAAAGAACTATTTTTGACCTGCAAAAATTGGAACTCTCCTGTATTCGGAGGTAATTTTTGGTCACAAGACTGGTGGCGCCCTCTGGCGGCTATCTTCGGAAAAATTGTTCAAACAGAGTTATCTGCCCTTAAATGATCTAGAATCGGGTTTTCCTATACTACTCACGTCGCCAGTTCCGATCTAGTGTCCGACCAACTTCCCGAAACATCCCTTCTTGCCACAACCAAGATAACGCGAAATCTTCCTTCCAATCTTGGTTATATTATGCATTCATTGGTTTTGTTAGGAGAAATCGATCTGCGTACAAACACCACGACCTGTAGTCATGAATATAAACAAGCGCTGGATGAGCGCAAAGACCTCCGTCGAGGCAACAGGGTCCGTAGCGTAATACATCACTGAATAACATACGGCCGGATGCCGAGCTCAATTTTGCATTTGTTGGACGTTAGCTTCATCAATGGTAATTAATCTGGGATTGAGGGTTCCTCACTAGCATGTCCAGACAGGGATGTGAAAGTCACATTCCCAGCAAATAATTTTTGTTTGATTTGACGTGCTTGAAATATTGGGGTATGGAATAGAGTATATTGATGGAAAACCTGGAAAAGTGCTTGAGACATTAGGCCCCATCCCACCCACACCTCCCCATGAGAGGATCCCCTCACCCAAATCAACACGTTAGCGACAGAAATGAGACCCTGTGTGCCTAGTTGTACCAACTTGCTTGTGATTTTGTGCTATAGGCCCAACACAGCAACACTTCATATTTTGTATGTGTACAGTATAGCATCATCATTGATGAGAGAATGCTCTTCAAAGCACACCTGATTTTACCGACACTTCGTTCTGATCTGTCTCAACATCATATGATGAGGATTCAATGCGCTCGGTATAATTTTGTATACTGATGTTACAGGTCACCTTCGCCTTCACCTTACTGTATCAATGACCATGGACTTGTACATGTATCACATTCACATTGAATGGTGATGGCTGATGAGAATATTGCCCCTATGGAACAAATGACTGGATTCCACGCAGCAAATATTTATTGTGTAACAGTGAGAAGAAAATTAATTGTATAAACATTCCAAGCCTCATTGAACACAAGCCGCACCATACTTGATATGAATATAACGCGCGTACATTAGCTCGCTTGGACGTCGCTTAGTTAAATATGGACAGACTCGCAAAAATCTCAAAATTTTCAAAAGCCACAAAAATGCCCTCAGCTTGTACAGAGTAAGTAAAAATACTTATGTACAACTTGATGTTTAGAAATGACTGTGTTGAGCGGTTCTATTCCCAACTTCTCTTTTATTCTATGTCATAGAGGACAGGGTTTGGTAGATAATTAAAAACTGTATTAACTCGGCTTCACATTTTAGAGAATGACTTTAATTGAGCCAAAGATGAAAGAGAAATACACTTATAAAAAAATATATTTAAAAAAATATATGTTTATATTAATTTCCATAATTTATTGAAAACAACTATACGTAGACTTCGACCACCCAATATCACACAGGCCAGGCAACTGTGAGAACAAGTGAAAGATACCCATCGAGTTGAGCGGATTTGCAGATAAACAACAACAAAGAATTGCACTTTGTGCCTCACGAGGCCCTTCTCCATAGAGTGCATGCCAGTTATTTTTCTAGACTACAACAACAACAGTTTTTGCCTGTATCACAGTCCGAGCTTCCGATTACCCTTCACCCTTACCCAGACGACGGATAATTTTTGACAGATTGTCCGGCTAGGTTGTTGATCGGATTCACAGATCATGAATTCCACCGTGACGGAATCACCGTTGGGACGACTTTTTCTTTATTCAAAGTCATGTACTCGGAAGTTCCGTGGTCATACCCATGTAGTTTCAAGTTTAGTTTGCTATTCTATATGACATCTGTTTACGGATCCATGAAAAATCTACAGATGATCCAGCATTTTCAGTAAATCATGCTTCGAAATGTTCGTGACGGAATCACCTGAAACGGACATGACTCTTGACTAGTGTTGCTTATCTATTTTTTTGCTGCTCTGTTTCAATCTGACTATTCTTATATGACATCTCTTACTAACATACAGTACCCAAGGATGATAAGATTTTTTTCATCGTGAGAAAAACGCGACTGGATCATCCCAGGGGTTAAATCTAGTACTCTATCATACAAACTACCCTGTTTCTTCTAATTATTCAGATGGCAAAACTAAAATTCAGAAATCTGCGGAGAGAAATTCTGCCAATATTCTACAAATTTTACTGGCCAGATTTTCAGTTCTTGGGATAAGTAACATACCCCATCTTAGCTTGCTAAGGGCATTTCACGTTTCACTTAAATCTACGAGCAGTTTCTACGTATGATCGTGCCATGCGTTCGGATGATGAACATACCCATGTCACAGTACTTAGCCTCAGTTGATATAAAGATTTTTTGTCTCCTGTTTCTATTGTCTAATAATGTTGTTAGAAAGATTAGAGTAAATAGGGTAGGTAACTGAAATAACTACTCATAATATATGTATTATCATGTTTAGTACCCGTGTACATGTGAGCGTGTCGTGGCCGAGTGGTTAGCGTGTTTGACTCTGACCCGGAGTGCTACAGCTGGCGTGGGTTCGCGCCTCGCCAGTGACCGCTTACATTAGCCCGAAAACATCGGCTAAGGAGTCTATTTTTTTTTGGATTGTTGTTGCCACGCTCCCTTACCGTGCCCTAAATTTACCTATCACAGCCAGAGTTTCTGGGTTACGCTTACATATACTCGCCTATTCGCAAGGCGCTGGATGATTCAGTGTCCAGGGTAAAATGGACTGATGGTGGAACTAGTTGCTACGCTCTTGGGGAATAAAGTACCGGGGTACCTGGGTGTCTTTCAGTGACCGCTATATAAATTCACTCACAGTAGTACATCGCATACACCGCTAGGAAGCTCACATGGTTAGACTATCACAGCACTTTCCGGATGGTAGTTCGTCCAAATTGTAGAATTGTATTAGTAGGTTCTTATGTCATAGCATTTGTTTTATAGATTTTTATATCATAGTGTCTATTTTACATGTCGTACTGTTTGTCTTATCTGTTTTTATGTCATAGGTTTGCCCTACCTGTTTTATGTCATAGCACAGGTGTCTGTAAGCCTAGTATAGGTTTTACTTGTGTAATGTTTGTTTTATGTCTAATGCCATAGTATTGTCCCATGTCTTAATAATTTCTGTATGCATCATATATGGAAATAAAGTATTATTATGATTATGTATTAATGTACTTTCAGGATAGTAGTTCGTCCAATTGTAGAATTGTATAATAAATGTTCAGTTCACAGCACGATAGTCGAGCTATAAAAAATGTTGAGTGGTTCCAATTGATTGTATAATAATAAATATGAACTCCGCAAGGCGGTGCTCCTATGTAAAGGAGGAATTTACGAACGATACGATACGATACGATACATGGCATTGCAGCCATTCTCTTTCCTAACGACTGTTACTTTTCTTAGAATTTAGATTCTGTCAATATGTCATTGTGCTAGGGAGTTCAGGCCTTTTTTTTCTTTTGTGAGAATGGTGCCAACTGCAGTACAGTATGAGAGGGAATACTTCACAGATCTCAAAACTTTTTACGGAATCAAAATCGGTTAAATATTAGCCGATATAGAGCAAATTCAAGATATCAATTCAGGGGTCATTATTAGAATATGGGCTACATGTTAACCCATAGGACCTGAACAAATAGGAATGACCCGTTTTTTGCAAAAATGGACAAAAATTTATCACATATTTGATGTTAAATTTCGAAGTTCTTGATCGATTGCGTTGAAATTTTCTGGACAACATATAATTAACGTACCGATTGTAATGACAGAGGAAATTTTTTGGTAATTTGCGTTTTATTGGATTAATCTGCATAAAATTTGCATATTTATTAGCTAATTAACTATTAATTGTGACAACATAGCACCAATAATAGGTAAATAACATGAATTTGGTACAAAATCTGATAAGTTTATTCGCCAACATCCGTGTTGTGCTCAATATCACATTTTCATAACTAATTAAGAGATATTTGATCAATTTCTGTAACAAATCAAACTAATTTGCATATCTGAATGCTAATTAGCATAAATATAAGTTAATTTTCATAATTGGTCGAATATATGGTGCATGGTATCAAATTAAAGCTCTCAAATTGCACATGAACATAGAAGGCAAAATTTCACTGATTAACATAATATTAACCGAATTATATGCTGATTAGCACATTTTTAGACTAATTAGCATAATTAAAGGTTAATTTTGCTAAATGGACAAATATAGTCGTGTGTGGTATCAAATTACAGCTTTCACATTGCACATTAACATAAAAGACAAAATTTCACTGATTGACATGTCATTAACCTAATCATATGCTAATTAGCACATTTTTTTAGAGTAATTAGCATAATTAAAAGTTAATTCTCAGAATTGGACAAATATAGTCTTGTGTGGACTGGTATCAAATTACAGCTCTCAAATTGCACATTAACATGAAATACACAAAATTTCACTGATTGGCATATTCTTAACCTAATTATATGCTAATTAGCACATTTTAAAAACTAATTAGCATAATTAAAGGTTAATTTTGAGAACTGGACAAATAGTCGTGTGTGGTACCAAATTACAGCTCTCAAATTGCACATTAACATAAAAGACAATATTTCACTTCTTAACAGTTTATTAGCCTAATTATATGCTAATTAGCACATTTTTAGACTAATTAGTATAATTGAAGGTAAATTTTGATAATTGGACAAATTAGTCGTGTGTGGTATCAATTTACAGCTGCCGAATCGCACATTAACATAAAAGACAATATTTCACTCATTGACAAGTTATTGACCTAATTATATGCTAATTAGCACATTTTTGGCCTAATTAGGTTAATTTTGATAATTGGAAAACTGTAATCATGTGTGGTATCAAATTACAGCTCTCAAATTGTACATTAACATAGAAGATGAAATTTCACTGATTGACATGTTATTAATCTAATTATATGCTAATTAGCACATTTCTAGCCTAAATCATAATTAAAGGTTAATTTTGATAATTGGTCAAATACAGCCGTGTTTGGTATCAAATTACAGCTCTCAAATTGTACATTAACATAAAAGACAAAATTTCACTTATTCATGTATTATTAACCTAATTATAGGATAATTAGCATATTATTTTTTTGGCTAATTAACATAATTATCAGGTTAATGTTGACAATTAAACAGATACAGCCGTGTCTGGTATCAAAGTATAGCTCTCAAATGGTACATTAATATAGAACACAAACTTTCAGTTATTCATGTGTTATTAACCTAATTATAGGCTTATTGGCAAATTTTTAGGCTAATTAGCATAATTCTAGGTGAATTTGGATAATTAGTGAAATACATATGTCTGTGGTATCAAATTAAAGGGATTTCAGTCACGTGACTTGCTGACCAAGAAAAATCTGCCGCATGGAAAATACAGAGAAAGGTTGACTTTGAAGGATGAGCTAATTGGTCTAAAATACCAGCCAATGAAGGGATGGCATTCAAGTGTGAGGTGCTACCTTCGGGAGCTTTGTATACTTTGAAGAATGCCTAGTTTATGCCGAGAAAAAGCTGTAGGACAAACTCTTCCACATTCAGGATGGAAAAGACATGGGGGCATCTCTTAAGTCAAAAAAAAATATGGATACCAATAAGTTAATTCAACACAATCAGAGGGGGAAAATATATAACACAATGCCTGGTGTTTAATTCGCTCAATTATGAAAATATTTGGGATGGTTATAAGGTCACAAAGGCTGATCGGCAAGCCTAATAATAAAATGGCTGGTTTTCGTCCTGGGGTATTCATCTTCTCTCATGGCTCAACTTTGTTAGATGAATATGACAAGGGATGATTACATTGCATACATGTACCATTGATATGGTGTGTGTAAACACATTCCACAAGTGTACATGTATAAGGTCATGAGAGGTACACCTGGAACTGAGGACTTGGAACTAATGAAATGGATAGAAAATGTTAGTCCCTAATGAACATGAAAAATGGGAATATACATTTTCATAGAAAGGGGAGATGGGGCAAAGTACCTGTGTGGAAAGTCAGCAGGTGCTGAGCTCCAATGGATGTAATGACATGAGCCATGCTTAACTTCAAACAAGAACTTGAAGAAGAAAATTCAACAAATTTGTAACAAGAAACAAGAACACCAACATAGTAGTAAGTGATACACATGTTTCGGCATAATTGTGCCTCATCAGTGTAGTGTATCCCCAACAAACTGAACAAACAGGAGGAGACTACAGACATGTTATTTGGCCCTTCTAGCATCAATAGAATAACAATGGACATTCCTCATTGAACAGCAGTAGAGTTAGCAGTGACAGCAGTCAGTTTTACACACATTGATCCATATGTTCTATGTAGTGGTTGTGGGGTACTGTATATAAATATTACAACTACATGTAATGTATTGATAACTATTTCCAACAGACCTGGCACAGTTTTAGATGGTTTTGGCTCTCAAGAGGTGAGCTTTGGAGTGTCGAAATGAAATATCATGTATGAAAGATTTTTTTGGGGGAAACTAACATGACCAATACAGGGGTCCCAGCCAACTTTGGTGAAGAATGAAATAAAGAAATTTCGTCACCAAAAAAAAATATGGCTACATATTATTGTGCAAGGATTTTCAAATTTCACATCTCTCTGGATGATTTTTTTTTGTGTTTTTCTCTCTGTGTTTTTCACATAGCCACTCACAAATATAGTTCGATATCATGTTTTTGTTTTTATTTTTTTTTTTACTGAAAAAAAAAGGAAATATAGGAATTTCATTGAAAAATGTGAGTTTCATAGGGTCCTATTAAAATAAAGGAAAAACAGGAGAACTGGGACACCTGGTGAAAACACCTCGATGATCTTTGCACAGATACTTGAAGATGCCATTATTAAAAACCGTAGGACCCCAAGCCTGAAAATTGTTACAATGTATGACAAGATAATACACTTTGGGCTAACCGAACACAAGATTTCATTTGACACTCCAAACCACATCCCAAGGGGCCAAAACACCACTAGACCACTCCAGGTCTTGCAAGTTGCAAAAAAAAAGGCAGACCATATTCAGGTAAGCACCTTGTCTCTTGTTTCTTTTTTTTTATATTTTCAATATCAGGATATTAATATGCATGTAGAGCATATTAGTCATAAATATTTAACCATACTGCTGTTCAGGAAGGACCACCTAATGTTATTGTATGCAAGATGAGCCAATTGAAAAGCCTGGATGGATGGTGGCCATTCATTTTACAAATAAAGGGTACAATTATTATGATGTATCCAGTGAATGAAGCTGTTACCTGCTGTATTTATAGTGTATTGGAGCATCGAAGAATGATACATATCATTCTGGTATGTAGAGCGAATTAGTAGGCTGAAAGTTGTATCCATTCAGGCTGATCTATTCATGCCCCTGCCATGTATGGCAGGAAATATTGGTAATTTAATGAAAGCCACGTACACCATTGCCACAAGGAGACAAGATGACAGGAGTGACACTAGTAGCTAATGTGAAAGCTAAATTCATAGTATTCATAAATATAGACATATGGATAATAACCCTGGTACCAATGAGAGCTACATATATATGCATTCGACATACATTTATCTCCCTTGCAATGAAGACTGATCAATTAATTATAATCACACCTTCAGATCAGCAAATTATACTATCTGATTGTAATCTGAATCACTTCATTGGCATTCCCTAACTGTGTCTCAACCTTTATAAGCTTGGCAGAAGCTTCTGAATACTTAGTTCTGAATAAATCAACCTGTTTGGCATCAGATAAATTACGATTCAGTGTCTCATCTAGTTAGTGGGATAGTGATCCTACTTCGATTAAGATGACAATCTCATAGGATGCTTCTAGCTTTAATCTCTTCTGCTTTGGATTTGTCACTATCAGTAATTTCATCTGGTTTTCTGTTCAAGGACTTTCCTTTTTTGTACTAAAGATTGGGCCAACTGTCTTTCCCTGTTAGTGCTAGTATGCTCTAGTATGTGCTGCAAATTTTCTTCAGCACTTTCTGAATTTGGAAGTTTATGGGCACTGGGAAAACCTGAGCTAAATATTCTTCCTTCTGCTGGGATTTGTTCTGTTTTAACTTCAGTACTCTTTGATAGATAATTCTGAATTTGTTATACAAAATTTTCACTGTACGACCGGACTGTGTGCAGGTTTGAAACTGACATCGGTTTAGACTTATTCTCAATGTAGTGAATGTATGCTTCTTGGATGTTTGCCATTTTAAGTGAATTTAACTTTATCAGTGGTTAAAATATATCCAATTTGTTGATGGACAAGTAACCATTACTTTATCGAGTGAATAATACAAAAACAACAAGTTCAACAACAACAAAAAATCTACAACTTACAAGATCTATTTATATACCACTTGTTACTTGCTCAAAACAAATAATTCTAGTCAACAACAACTGTCGGGTTTTCTCTAAAGAGGAACAACAACAACCAACTTCATTGACAAAAATCCTGTTGTATTGACTATTATCTGCTCACAACTTAAGCAAGTAATCCTTGTCAACAATAACAACACCAATTTAATTCAACAACAAGAACAATCGTAATTATAGTCTAAAACCAGCTATTTTATTCCCATTGAAACACATTTTTGAGCTGGATGAATTATTGAAATTGACGCGAAATTCTAGTTAATTTCAACAGTAATAATCTAAGAAAACAACAATTATTATAAGAGCAGCGAAATATAAACTGATCAGAGGAAATATCAAAAAAAAGGTGGGTGTGGCGGTCACAACAGTGGGCTAATGCCACGTGTGTATCTAAAGTACCCGGATGTCGGCCAATCCGGCGTGACCTGGTTTGAGGGCGGGTACAAAATCGATTTTCCGCGAGAAACTACGGTCAGTTCTTATCGAATAAGTAGGAAAACTTGAAGAATAAAACCTCAGCTACAAAACCTGGGGCGAGACTTTTTTTTAGGAACGAGATATATGGCGTAGAAAAATACCGGAACTATTGGAAAAGGTAGAAAATATCGAAAAATTCACTCCGACGAAAAGTTCAACCCACCGTTAGCTTGCGCACGGCCTGAAATATGCCGTTAAATCAAAATTTAGGCTGACTGACAAATAACTTATAACGGAAAGACATACAGCGCCACCCTATGTTTCGGGGGAAGCCCTGAAAAACGGGTCCGTAACTCTTCTTGTGTTGTCGCGCACTCTCAGCCAACGCATTTTCTCGAACAACACGAAAAGTTTACCATGGATTGTCACACAAATTTACGCAAGTATTTTTAAGTATTTTATTTCTAACGGAGCCAAAAATCAGTCGACAGTTCTGAGTAAAATCGGAAATATACGACTTGGAAGTCAGAAAAGGGGCCTCAACCTAGGCTTTTCAAACAATTCAGGGGCCGTGGTCACGTGACCTGAACTCGTGCTTGTATAAACGTTTCTGATTTTGTTGGGAGTTATCTCCCCTTGACCAATGTACATCATACAAAGGTTGCATATCGTATCGTACATGTGTATGCTGCAACCTTCGGCATGGCCGCCATGCGTGGAGCGACTGTGTGCTGTCCGTTGAAGAGAAACAAGATTTGCCCGGCCTTTTTTACATGTATCAACTCCTATTTGACCTGCAGGACCACGCAGATATGTTTTGTCAGATACAAGTCTAGTCTAGCTAGCGGATTGCCACATAGGCTGGGAGTTTTGCGAGGTGAAAATGAAGAGTGCAACAACAACACCGTTTTGATAAAACAACAACAACAACCACAGGTACTCCTATCTACCGTCAATGCTCAGCTGCAGTCGACGGATCAACACTCTAGATATTTCTAGAGTGTTGGTCCGTCGACTGCAGTATTGACGGTAGATTGGAGTACCTGTGGTTGTTGTTGTAATAGCAGTATTGACTAATCTATTGTTGATGAGCAGTAAACATTGGTTTGAGAGGCCAAACTTTGCTGCTCCAAAACAGCAAGGTTGACTTCGGCCATTCAGACATAACTACATCGAATACTTTGGTGGTCCACATAAAAATTGGAGATGGAAATTGGAGATGTTGGGGGGGGGGGGGAGGGGGGAGAGGGGTGTGCAGGGTTCCCACAGACCCAGCCACTATGGGAAATCAGGGAAAATAATTTTCCAGTCAGGGAAAAGTCAGGGAATTTAAGAAAAATACCCAATATCAGGGAAAACTCACCTGGGAAATTGAGTAGCAAGAGAGCCTGAGAGGAGTCAAATGTGGCTGGCAATTTTGGCTTTTTAGTGCACACCAGGGATGCTCATTTTCTTCTTAACACCTCATTAAGGGCTTATCTAGCATAGCTTGAAGTTGAACTTTCATAAGGACTAATTCTTTCATAACTGTACATGTACAATGAGTTTGAATGTGACTATGAATTCTGAACACACGCCTTCTGGCCAGTGGTTTCCATGGAAATGGAGACAGATATCAAAAAGCAGAAGGATATTGTAACTGTCCAACTCCTTGAAGAAAGTGTAAAGGACACTTGAATCATCTGGCCTTAGATTTGGAAACAGTAATTCAGAAACATTAACTGGTAGTTTTCTCTGTTCATAGGAAAGCTTGGACAGATGTAAACAGGCCTCTCGTTTTAAGACGCGCGATCGTGCTCCCGAACTTGGAACTAGGTGCATGACTATAGCGCACCTGGCATTTCGCGGATGTGAAAAAACAGTAAACGCAGCTAAATTCGTTACCAACTTACGTGTGCCATTAAACTGCCTTCCGACAGCAACGCATGTGTTTACGTCCAGTTATATGGTCTCCCTTCAGCGATCGAAATAATGCCTGCCTACCTGCCGCCGGCAAGTGAATTTTTCCGGCGACGAGTTGCAAAAAAATCTACCTGTCGCATGCGGCAAGTAGGATTTCATCTATATAAAATGCGATCCATTTTCGTAAATATCTTTTAGAAGTCTAGATCTATCTGAAGGAACGGACAATCCAAGATATAATCCATTGAAAATTTATTGCAAGCTGATCTTTGGCCATTGTTGTTGGTCTTCTCTATCAACATTTCCTGCGCCAATTTTACTTGCAGTTGCATGTCAATCCTTGCGCGGTAGTCCGGTGCATGCAAAAGTCGGACCCGTTACGAAATGGAATCGGACTATCCTTTTTTTTCCAGGTTTTTTCCGATGGTAAATAATATTGTTGGCTTCTTTTCTTGGGCTTCTATTCACAAGCTGAAGTTTTTCTACGCAGACATTTCAGTTAATTGATAATTCCAATGGGACTCTAATTCATTGGAATCAGCAATTTACAATGGGAGACTTTTGATAAATATAAGTAAATATAGTTGGGATTCTGGTTAACTCCCTTCAAATTTTCATTCTTTAAAAAGGGTGTTACTTGGATCTAAATTCATTCTTTATTCTTTAAATACAAGGTTTTTAAAGAACGTGTGTCAAATAAAAAAATTAATAATAATAAATTTAGAAAACACCCACCTCATTTTTTTTAAAAGAAAAATTCCAGGAGAACCACTTGTTGTCAAATTTCACATTGATCATTATTGGTCATTGTTTGTCTGTTATGAATTCGATACTAAAATATACCTGGCAAGACCCCTAAATATTGATGCGCAAGTGAGACAAGTACAATATCACAGGTGGCAAGTAAAAAAGTATTTGCGCAAAATACAAGGTAAATCCGAGTAATAGTTTGTACTTGCCACTTTACACATATTTATTGCTTATCAAGGGAGATAACCCATCACTCGCCTAGACTCGTTTAAGGGGTGTGATTTTAGGTGTGCTAACCACACTCCTGAGAATAAATAATTCTGTTGTCCCACAAAACAAGAGGACGGTGTAAAGCATGAAAAGACAGTTTGAACTGTTATTCAACTGTCTAAATAAATTATTTGGACTGCACAGGAAAGAGTCTAATATCTTATAGTGTGTTAAAATGTTGTTATTAGTATTATTAGTATTAATACTTAGTATTATTAGTATAATGTATTATTAGTGTGCACTTAATGTTTGTATAGGTAAAAACAAAAACAAACTTGAGTGTGACATTAAGCCAAATTCCCTCCTTGTATAGGTAAATGCATACATGTATGGTGAGGAATAGATGGCTGTAAGGCGAGAAGGGAGGCCATTGCATACATTTGTGCAAGTTGCCTATGTATCTTAGTGTTCTGATTGCTACAACCCTGTCACAGAGAAATATTTCTCGGGGAATTTGGGAAATTAATCACTGAAAAATCAGGGAATTTTGTTTCCATGAAAAGCTGGGAACCCTGAGTGTAGCCTGTGGGGTTTATTCTGCAGTTGTTCTGCAGAGGTTGAGGAAAATACACCACGAATCGATCTAGGTATTATATCTCGATCAGGATCGATCATGGTTGATCATAGTTTATATAGCTGTTTACATGTACATTTCACAGACTGGGGACTGTTTGGTATAACGGTATGAACCCACGGGGTTTCCTGGTGTAAAAAGAAATAGGACCCAAATGTTGTGATATGACTGAAATATTGTTGAAAGTGATGTTAAGTCATATGCATTCATTCACTCACTCTCCCAACTCGATCTTTTATTTCTATCTCTAGGTTTCTCAGTGAAACTCAGCCATGGGAGAGCACCATACAGTTTGTTTCATGGTTCTGCCATTGACAGAAAAAAGGACTATTATGAGGTTCTTGGAGTGCCCAAAAGTGCAGATGCAAAGGCGATCAAGAAAGCCTACTATCAGGTACTGGTATAACATTGAATGATATTTTATTCATACTCATAACAATCTTGTTCTCTTGACCCCAGTTGTTTAGTGTTCAGAAACTCCACAGCATCCTTCAAATTGAAATGTGATGTGTATAAGAAGGGATGAAGCCTTATCCAGTATTACATATACATGTACAGTAAAACCTGTGTATACTGACCATACTTGGGACCAGGTTATAGGGTTGCTTTTAACAAGTTTCTGGTTTATCAAGGTTCAGGGTATTTAACTTTAAGTATTGGGACCCTGGACAATGCTGGATGGTACCAGTATTTAGAGGTTGGTCGGTTTACCTAGGTGTGATTGTTGGTATTCGCAGGTTTCACTGTATACCCCAAGGATGTGGACTACATGTATGTAGACTTACATGTAAACGTATAATATTATGTGAATATTCCTTGTGGTTACCAACCAGTTTTATATCCCTTGCTCTGGGCAGAACATTTGCTGTGATGTATTCCACTTCACATGCTAAGTGAAAGCGTTATATTATTTTTGATATTTTGCAGCTGGCACAGAAATATCATCCTGACATGAACAAGAATGATTCCAGTGCTGAGAAGAAATTCCATGCGGTTTCTGAAGCATATGAGGTAGATATCCCATGTCTGTTTAGGTATCTATACGGTTACCCAAACAAATGATTTACACTCTTGTCTTACCTGATATATAACACAGACTAAAACTAAGCTTAATTTCCAAGTGGTTTGGTGGGGGGGGGGGGGGAATCCAACATGTGTAGTAATGGGACAGGAATTACAAGAAACCTCTTGAGACCACATCATGCTGAAAAAGGGAACCAAAGTTGGTATGATGAGTTAACGATTTTCGGGGAGTAGAATATGGGAATTTATCATGTTTCCTGGTGAAAATACCATGGCTTCCATGTGCTGTTCAAAGCTAATGGCCTCTACTCTCAGTATACATGTACTACCTTTTCATTCACCTGCCCGAAAGGTGGACATATTTTGTCATGGCGGTTTCCATCCGGATGTTCATCTGTCCGTCCCCCGTGTCTGGTCTATATTTGGGACAGTTTTCTATCTACAGTTCCAATTTTTGGTGAATGGACACCCTTAGATTAGACGATGTGTTGCGTACCAAAATGGAGGTCAGAGGTCAAAGGTCACTGGCTTAAAAACCAGGATATCACTGAATCGTTGGTGTCCAGTCTATATCTGAGACCGTTTTCTAGCCACAGTTGCAAATTTTTCTGAGTGGATACACTAGGGGAGACCATGTGTCGTACCAAAATTGAGATAGAGGTTGTAGGTCACTGTGGCCTAAAACTCAGGAGTTCATTGATCATTGACAGTTTTTTATCCACAGTTCCAATTGATGGCGAGTGGATACCATACTAAATGCAGGTCGGGGTCGTCGGTCAAAGGTCACTGTGGCCTAAAACTCAGGAAACTATTGAAAAGTTTTGTGAGTGGATTCAGTAGGGGGAAAAGATGTGTTGCTTACCAAAAACTAGGTCAAGGTGAAATGTTACTGTGACCCCAAAATCAAGAAATCATTAAAATATATTTGTCTTTGTGTCATTAGATACATTAGGGGGACTTGTGTCACATGCTAAAATGTAGGTCAAGGTCAAAGGTAAAGGTCACTGTGACCCAAAATCATTATTTTGTGTTTCTGTGGATACATTAAGGGGAGATGATGGGCCATGTACCAACATTTAGGTCAAGGTCAAGGATGCCAAAATCAGGAAATCATTCTTAGTCACATTTTATATGCCCATCAGAGACATGGTTGTATAATCCGTTGAGGAGTTCTGTCCATCTATCCATCGATTAACATTTGTTGTCCATGCGATATTTCCAGTTCCAAGGTATGGATTGGTACCAAACATTATTTATACCTTACTCGCTGGGCAAAAAGGCACCCTATTCATTTTGAGGTCAGTAGGTCAAAGATTAAGGTCACAGTCCCCCAAAACTGAATCCAGTTTCACTGACTTGTTATGTTGGACAATTCAGAGTTGTTTTCCCTACATGTATATGACATTTGTCCTTTGGAGTTATCTCTCCTGTTTGATACATGTATGAAACATTCACTTAAACTGTTGTGACAAAAAAACCTTGCATTTATTATTTTAACTAGGAGAGAGGACATTTCTGAACTTCTTATCTGTTTATTAACTCAAGAACAAAGATTTACTTCATCAGTTCACATTTTTCTTCCTTCATGAAAAAATTTTTTGACTGAAGGGAATCTATCTGTAGAAAAATTAATACTTTCTTGTGTTTGACTATTGTCGATTTTATTGTGGAATATGTGAGCCCTCAGCTCTTGTTTCAAGGTCACTCAGTTACCAAGAGTTAAGTCCCTTTTAGTTTATCATGCAGTATAAGGTGCCATAAATGTTACGTTATCGTAAGCACAAAATCTTAAACCTTCCTCTGGAATGCAAGCCACCAATTGGAACCAAGACAACAGGCCTCGCCATTTGAAAAACAATGACGAGCTGTATAAGCACCATCTAAGGAGAGTGTATTAGGTCTCCTAGAATTAAACCCTTTACAATTGATTGTATGCACAAGTGAGTGCTTCTCTGGTGATATGCAGTGGATAAAAACATTTGTATTTTGCTTCAATGAATATTTAAATTTTATAAAAAAATAATAATAATAATATAAAAATAAATTAAAGTAAATATGCTGAGTATACCTCGTGAGTTATGTCTATATTTAAATTTTAGTAGCAAGCACCCTGCTTGGGTAATTGTTAAACATTTAGGTCATTGTCACTTGCTTGGTCGATTAGCATGACCAGCCCTCATCTATATTTTGAGGGCAAATAATTATAATAAATGAGGGATTTTCATGAGTAAAACTCACTCATTTTCATCATATTCATATACAATTGTTTTGCAATTTAACAATTATAAATAAATAATTAAAGCATCTAGCATTGTTCTATTAGAAATCCTTTTTGTATGGAATGTTTGCTCTTCAGGTTTTGAGTGATGACACCAAACGACAGGAGTATGACATATTTGGCATGGCTGGTCAGGGATTTCCTGGAGCAAGAGGGTTTAGAGCAAGAGGTAACAGTTTTCTATCCCCTTAAATTGTGATAGTTCTAATAGGGATTATAGTGTCCATTCACACAACACTGATTTATTTGGCTGGACATAGTGGTCTGGGTCATCCAGTTTTGCCACTGAGAGAGATGACAGAATGAAAATGAGACAACTTTGACAGTCTAGTGCAGAGAATGTGACATCATGATGTCTTCCCGGCATCATTGAAAATTGTTGACCGCTTCTCTCTTGCAGGAAACAAGCCTATGTTTATGTATACTTTTGTCTTTTTGAATTTGGTGCTAATACTGTTATATGGAAATGGAATAGGTCTTTGGATTATGGACGCGGATATTCTCTAATGGACGACGGCTGGATTATGAATGACGGACTAGACGCTTGTAATTATAGCATTTTTAATAAAAAAAATCTGCAAATTCTGCTGCACCGAACTGTGGACCATTGTCAGCTAATATCCTCTCGGGGATACCATGGCGCGCGAAGATGGACTTTGTGTGAGTGATGATTGCACTAGATGATGTTGAGGTAAGTTGCGCGAATTTCGAAGAATCTGCTGAAATAGTCCGTAACAATCAGATAGTCTTTTTGGTGCCACGAGAAAAGATCTGTTCCCACAATCTGCCAAGGTCGTGAGGGTATTGGCTGGGATATCATTGGTTCCTTACAGTTCGCGTTTCTGTGTTTCAGACATACGTCACAGTTGGCCACCATTTTCTCAATGTCTACGGTCATCCTGGGCCAAAATATGAGATCACGGGCTCTGAGGCGGCATTTCTCAATGCCCATATGTCTGACATGTACGCGATCCAGCATCTCTTGTCTTAGAGTTGTTGGAATGACTATTTTCTGACCTTTGTAGAGAACACCATCTATGCTAGACAGTTCATCACGAAAGTTCCAAAACTCTTTGGCACAATCAGGTAAGTCATTCTGTTTTTCAGGCCAACCACTGAGTGTGATCTGCTGTACAGTGCAGAGCGTGCTGTCTTTCTGTGTTTCCGAAGCAATAAGTTTAAGTTTGTACAAGTCACTGGCATGCAGTTGATCACTGCCTCTACATGCTTGTCAATCTCCATGTCGTCGTCATCAGTTGTCTTCTGATAATTTCGTGACAATGTTTCTGCAACTGGGATTTGTTTCCCCGGCTTGTAGACAAGTGTAAAGTTGTATCTTTGTAGGCGAATTTGCATACGCTGAAGTCGAAGAGGAACGGCGTTTAGTGGTTTCCGCATAATGGCCTCTAGCGGCTTATGGTCGTTATGAACTTCAAATTGTCGCCCAAAAAGATATTGGTGGAACTTTTCTGTTCCGAAGCAAATCGAGAGACACTCTTTCTCCAGTTGCGAGTAGTTTTTCTGCGTTTCTGTGAGCGCTTTGAAAGCGAACGCGACTGGCCTCCCTCCCTGTAAGAGGGCTGCCCCGAGACCGGACTGTGAAGCATCTACCTGAAGTACCACAGGCTTTGAGACATCATAATACTGGAGGATGGGTCCAGGTTCACAGGTAATCATTTCCTTGATTTCCTCGAATGCTTCATCATACTGTGGTTCCCAGCACCACTCGTTCTCCTTTTTCAGTAACTCGCGGAGAGTGGCTGTTTTCTGTGACAGTTTAGGTGCATACTGTGCCAAGTATGTAAACATACCCAAATAGCATTCTAATTGTTTTCTGTCCTGAGGTGGGGTCATGGCTCGCACCGCTTCTACCTTTGACGGATCAGGCTTGAGTCCATTTTCTGTGAGGATTTCTCCGTAGAATTTTGCCTGATTATTTCTTAACTGAATTTTGTCTGGATTCAGCTTGATATTTGCAGTTCTTGCTCAAAGTTGGGGAATCGAGCTGAAATTGGTTTCACCATACCATCCGAAGTCCAATGGACTCACTGAAAAGACAGTAGGAATCTGCAAATCTCTTCTGACAAAATCTCATGAAAGTGGGCAGGATCCATACTTAGCCCTGCTGAACTATCGCAATACACCTGTTGATGGTCTTGCATCTCCAGCTCAACTGTTGATGAATCGAAGACTTAGAGATGGTATTCCAACAACTCCTAAACAACTACAACCTAGTGTTATACGACGCAACACCATAATATCTCGACGAAAGAGCATTCAATGTAAACAGAAGCAGTACCATGACCGTGGAGCTCATCCCCTATCCACACTGCAAATGGGCAATTCAGTCAGAGTCCAACACAAAGGACTATGGAAACCAGCTACTGTTATTCGCGCTGCAAATACTCCAAGATCGTATCTTGTTCGTACACAAGAAGGCGCGGAGTACAGACGTAATCGTCGACATCTCATCGAAACGAATGAACACAGACAATTCGGTTCAAATCACTGGTGAAGGAGTACTCCAGTTTCCAGTCATTTAAAAATAGCAAATTCGCCAGATTTCCTTCCCACAATGCAACACGAACCACAAGTAATTTTCTCTTGGAAAGGGGCAGTAACTCTTGTTTTGCTACATTTAGATGACCGGGAACCTATGTATTTGTGACGTTTGGAACTACTTCCACGTTTGTCGTGTTTTACCAGAGTTCACCCTCTTTATCCTTGGCTGGTACTTCAATGACTCGAGGTTTGTCAATTATGCGTGCTGTTCGGTTGTCTTTCTCGACAATGCCGATGATCCAGGCTTGGTAACCCTCTTGTTTCTCTATGTCCTTACAGAATGCTGCGGCTTGTTCACGGGGTAAAGAGATTAACAAGCCACCTGAAGTCTCGGCTGCATGACCCTGCATCAGTCGGAATGTGTTTCCACATGCCTTGCTGACCGACGCCATCTTGGCGATGATTGGTAGGTTGTGAATAACGAAGCTGACCTCATTCTTTTGGACCTTGGCCAGGTTCGTAGCATGACCAAGCATTCCGAAACCGGTGACATCTGTTGCGCCATGGGCGTTGTATTTGTGCATCAGTCTTGCAGCTGTTCTGTTCAGTCTAGCCATACTAAACATGGCCCGCTGGTAGGCCTTTCTGACGTCATCTTCATTGACAACCAGTTTAATCCGGTTCCATCGCTCGGGCTGGTCCAACCACTGGTAGGCATTAACAGCCACCTGTGTACCGAGGGGTTTTGTGAACACCAACACATCGCCCACTACAGCATTGTCTGGCATGATGTACTCGTTAGGTTGACAGACAGTTGTGGCCACACCTCCAATAGTTAACCAAGGGTTTATCACGGTCTGTCCACCATTAACACTTGTCCCAGCCTCCTCTGCTGCATCCTTGAACCCTCTCATCATAATTGGTATGACGACATCTCGTTCTTTATCACTCATCTTATTACTGATGCCCAGTAACATGAGCATGTTGTCACAGTCCGTCACTCCCAGGGCAAACAGGTCACTCACTACATTGGCACAAGCAATCTTCCCCATCATGTAAGGATCATCCACAAGAGGGTAGAAGAAGTCTGTCGTCTGTACCAGTGACAATCCCCCATGACGCAGCGTGGGTAACGCAACTGTCCATCCCAATACCAATACGGGGAACGGCCGTAACATATTGAAAATGTGACTGTCCTTGGTCCTGGGAGATTTGGGCGATCTGGGCCACCTGAGCAATAGGTGATGTGGCACCAGACTCGTCCGACTGAAGTCCCTCAAGAAGTTTGAGCAAATCTTCTTGAGGGACTTTACACCCTCATCCTTTCAAGTCGGCGAACTTGGTGAGTCGGAAAGAGGCGTCCAACTCGTGGGCCACCGGGTTGAATGGGCGTCGTAACATCGTGAATTCGTCAATATAAACGGATCACAACTGATCTCCAAACGTTTAGACAGCCGTTTTAGACTCTTTCTAAATGTATACATTAGTAGGGTGGCTATAGAGAAACAGACCAGCTGGGCCTATGTGCATCACCCGTTTGGAATCTGAATCCTGATTTTTGTATATGCAAAGAAAGAAAAATAGGCCACACCCAGAGGTGAAACTTGAGGACAATGTATAGAGATGGAAAATCGTGGTTATCAGTATTGTGGGCAATGTATGTGAAAGGATGTATGCATTTTTGCAAAGCCTAAATTTGCCAATTGCTGCTGCTGTTGAAGTTGTTGTGCTTATCAGGGGAAGAGAAATGTACCTCTTTGACAGGAGAGTGGCTCCGACTCCCATTTGCGACTGCTCGGACTAGTAGTTATGATAGTACACAGTAGCACACTTTTGAATAATGGTACTATTGTTTTACCACCCTACATGTAGGAGTATAATATATTACATGTAGTATTCGTATTTGGCAATATTGAACGTGCTCTAAATTGCTCACCAAACTGGTTCCTAACTAAGCTAATGCATGTAAATGTATTCATGAAATATAAAATGAGATGTATAAGTTTACTTTCGGTATACTTTCGAATAAAAATGTAATCTGTCAAGTTATTTCAAGTTTTATAATATAGTTCCTCTTTCAATCCAACCTCAACATCACTGACATAGAACTAATACTTTTTACCCCTCTGCCATTTTGGCCTTGGGGTATTGTTGCCATGTACGTCCGCCCATCTGTATGTCCGTACGTCCGTCCGTCTGTTGCTGCATTCTAGGCAAACCGCTGGACAGACAACCACCAAATGTTGAACACTTATTTATCTACATGTACATGTAGTACTAAGTCAGATGCCTACTGAATGCACAAGTTATATCTGCAGATCAGTGTTTGGTACACCTGCAAAATTTTGGAAACTTATTTATCAAGTTGTATTATAGAAGCTTGCGAAGAAAATCATCGTCTTGTTCATTTTCGGGTGTAATAATCTTGGATATGCGTGAATGTAATCAGTTATATCTGAAGAACTGTGCTCAATACAGCTACCGGTATCTACTTGTATTCTACAAACCTATAAAACAGTATTCGCCTCGGCCCTTTTATGATCCTTTTTGTGTATTATAAAATCTAGATATGACTTTGTGATATATATACTCTTGAATGTAGCTGTTATATCTGCAGAATTGATGATATTTTCTAAAAAGGACAATTCTGGATGATTAGTATAGCCATAATATGTTGCACATTCTCAGGGTGCATTCCAGGGATTCTTCAATTCGGCATGGAATAGACTATGGGTCCGTTTTTCGGCAACCAATTGTCGTAAAATTTTCATCCCAAATCACTTATTATCTCGCCTTGCGAAGTAAAGGGGAGATATTGTGAGGGGGGAAAGAGGATGTCGTCGTCGGTGTCGGTGTCCCCTGCCTGGAAATGAATGGGTTTTTGGTTTAGCAAGTTAAAAAAAAATCTAGAAAAATTAGAAAAAATATAAAAAAATATAAAAAATATGAGGGGTGGGTATGCCACCTGGGGGTACTACCCCTGCGGTACTCTAATGTTAAAATCCCTATGAATGAGTTTTGCGTTTAGCAGAAGTGCACATGTACATCTGTACTTGGAAAGTTTCTTGCAGTTGTCAGCTGTCATTGGATGATTATGAAACTTAGAGGATGTACCTGCGCTATTTTTGACAAGAAATATTAATTTTTCTCCAAATTATGGCAAATGAAGAGTTTTCTGTTTAGATAATTTGTACATATACATGTCCATGGTAAGTTTGCTCCAATTGTCAGCTGTCATTGGATGATTATGAAACTTGGTACACATGTTTCTTATGATTAGAGGATGTACCTGTGCTATTTTTGACAAGAAATATTAATTTTCTCTCCAAATTATGGCAAATGAAGAGTTTTCTGTTTAGGTAAATTGTACATGTAGGCCTCTACATGTATACATATACATCTACATGGTAACTTTGCTCCAGTTGTCAGCTGTCATCGGATGATTATGAAACTTGGTACACATGTTTCTTATGATTAGAGGATGTACCTGTGCTATTTTTGACAAGAAATATAAATTTTTCTCCAAATTATGGCAAATGAAGAGTTTTCTGTTTAGGTAAATTGTACATGTAGGCCTCTACATGTATACATATACATGTACATGATAAGTTTGCTGCAGTTGTCAGCTCTCATTGGATGATTACGAAACTTGGTACAAATGTTTCTTATGATTGGAGGATTTACTTGAGCTATTTTTGAGATCAAATATTATTTTTTCTCCAAATTATGGCAACTGATTGAGTTTTGCGTTTAGCTGAAGTGCACATGTACATCTGTACACCACAGTTTGCTGCAGTTGTTGAATGATTATGAAACTTGGTACACATGTTTCTTATGATTAAAAGATGTACCTGTGATATTTAGGAGATGAAATATTAATTTTTGTTCAAATTTTTGAGGGTTTTGTCTTAATCTGCCAATAATAATGCACATGTATATACATGTACACGGAAAGTTTTCTGAAGCTGTCAGCTTTCATTGGATGAGTTTGACACTTGCTACCCAAGTTCAATGTGATTCAAAGATGTGAATGTGCTATTTAAGAAATATGACATTAAATATGAATTTTTTTCCTAATTATTGCAGTTTAGACTTTGTATCTTTCCCTTGATAAGGTTTTTGTTGGGCAAAAATTTACAGGTAGATTTGTACATGGAAAGTTTGTTGAACCTTTCGTGGGATGATTATAAAACTTGGTGGACATGTTTCATGTTTTCCTAGGTCACAGCTCTCCCACAGTAATTCCACACGGGACTGACCTATCCAGCAGTAATTCCAAATGGCATTAGCCTATCCAGCAGTATTACCATACGGGACTGACCTATCCAGCTGTAATCCCAAACGGAAATCAACTATCCAGCAGTAATCCCAGACCGAACTGGTCTATCCAGCAGTAATCCAATTTGGGACTGGCCTATTCAGCAGTAATCTCACACAGGACTGACCTATCCAGCAGTAATCCCAATGGCACTGGCCTATCCAGCAGTAATGCCACACGCGACTGACATATCCAGCAGTAATCCCAGACTGGACTGGCCTATCCTGAAGTAATCCAACATGGGACTGGCCTATCCAGCAGTAATTCCACACAGGACTGGCTTATGCAGCAGTAATCTCTCATGGGACTGACCTATCCAGATGTAATATGACACTGGATTGCAATTTTCAGCAGTAATCCCACACAGGTTTAGCCAGTAATCCCACACGGGACTGGCCTCCTCAGCCATAATCTCACACAGGATTGCCGTATGCAGCAGTAATCCCACACGGGACTGCCTATGCAGCAGTAATCCCACACGGGACTGTCCTATCCAGCATTAATCCCATACGAGACTCATCTATCCAGCAGTAATCCCAGACAGGACTGGCCTATCCAGCAGTAATCCCACTTGGGACTGGACTATCCAGCAGTAATCTCACACAGGACTGACCTATCCAGCAGTAATCCCAATGGCACTGGCCTATCCAGCAGTAATGCCACACGGGACTGACATATCCAGCAGTAATCCCAGACTGGACTGGCCTATCCTGAAGTAATCCAACATGGGACTGGCCTATCCAGCAGTAATTCCACACAGGACTGGCTTATGCAGCAGTACTCTCTCATGGGACTGACCTATCCAGATGTAATATGACACTGGATTGCAATTTTCAGCAGTAATCCCACACAGGTTTAGCCTATCCAGCAGTAATCCCACACGGGACTGGCCTCCTCAGCCATAATCCCACACAGGATTGCCGTATGCAGCAGTAATCCCACACGGGACTGCCTATGCAGCAGTAATCCCACACGGGACTGTCCTATCCAACATTAATCCCATACGAGACTCATCTATCCAGCAGTAATCCCAGACAGGACTGGCCTATCCAGCAGTAATCCCACTTGGGACTGGACTATCCAGCAGTAATCTCACTTGGGACTGGACTATCCAGCAGTAATCCCACAGGTGACTATCCATCAGTAATAACATGGGACTGGTCCACCCAGTGGT
>JAVTVY010004631.1:0-36983 GCA_036873755.1 Hanleya hanleyi
TGGATATAATACTACAATACTCTCAACATTGGTTTAGATGGAACGACCACGTGGAAGATCTCCTCAAAAAAGCGCAAAGCAAGTTGTCCATATTTAAAGGTTTAAAATATATACTTAATCGTAAATGCCTTGAAATTATGTATAAGAGTTTTATTAGACCGAGTCTAGAATACGCAGACGTCGTCTGGGATAATATTCCACAATTTTATGCGACAAGACTTGAAAATATTCAAAAAGACGCACTCAGAACGACAACTGGCGTCACATGCAGTGTTAGTTCAGAAACCTTATATTTGGAAGCTGGATTTAAAACGCTGTCTCGCAGACGACAGGTCCATAGACTTATTATGTTATATAAAGTTATTAATAGTATGACACCTTCCTCTTTGTACGCTCATCTCCCAGCTCGCATTGGGGAACGTAATCCATACAACATCAGAAACGCATCACAGTTAACCCCCTACAGATGTCGCACGGAACTATTCCGAAATTCATTTTAACCAGCAACATTACGCGAGTGGAATTTACTACCTTACACAGTCAAAAACTGCCCTACTCTGCTAATTTTTTAACGCCAGCTGCAGAACACGGCACAAGTCTCCACCCCACCGCCTCGGTACTATCTATGTACACGTAAATAAAATATAATATTGTGTCGCCTCCGCAATGGTTGCAGTAATCTCAACACTTGTTCAATAATTTTCTGAGAGATACAACAACTTCCAATTGTGAATATTTTGACGAAACAGTCGATCACTTTTTCTTTCAGTGTCCTCAATTTGTTGATCAAAGAACCTTATTGGTAAATACACTTAATAATATTTATAGTTCTCTAATAGTTCCTCCTGCTTCAGTGTTATTATACGGTGATCCAGAAAAAGACAAACACACTAACAACACCATACAAGTATGTTTGGGAAAATTCATAGCGGATTCGAAACGTTTTTCTTAAGTATTGAACTTTAAAATTACTATTTCAACACTTACTCGATGCCCAGCGACCATGTACTCAGCAAGCTATCGTGTTCATTCATCTCTCCAGCACACAGGGTCTCAAACAAATCACAATGTTTACTCTCTGTCACGAGCTTCAAATGCATTTTGTATATTCCTTCGGCGCCTAATTTGTTATAAGTATATATATTTATTTTCGAGGTTCAATTGATATATTGTACTTTTTTATTGGGGAGACGTATTTATAAGCTTTGCTTACTTCGCTCCTCCATTTCTCGAAATAAACTACTTAAACCAACATTGGTTTAGATTTAATAAATATACAAGTGACCTTCATTTGCTCTTTCTAAGAAGAATATTCATAGAGGAGTTGAAAAGAAACGATGATTCACTAGCATTCTTTCAGGGTACCTCTCTCACGTAAATGTCGCTGGAATGCGACGAGACTTTCCATGAATAGATCGAGATAAAATATGTGAGAATTTCCCACTGTGTGACTCGCGTGTCTGTAACGTCATGTGAGCTACTTTCAATGTAATAATAAAAGTTATAATCATTTTCTACCCACAGATAAGCATGGTTCATGCATAAGACAATGGGCACATTTCAAATTGGCATTCCATCTAAAGTTTTGTGGGTGTCATCACGATCGTCTGTCTGTATCGTGTGCGCCAGTCTCCAGACTCAAATGGCAGTAGCAATCAAAGATCGCCTCGTCTGTCATTCAGTATTCCGATAGAAAACAGACTCGTAGTGAATTTTGATAAAACACTGGCTATGCTTATTGCTTGTCCCCAAAAACTCTGTCGCATCAAAAAGAATAATCTGGAAATATTGCTGGATGGCAGCCCAATTCAGAATGTAGAAAATGTAAAACTACTTGGAGTTCACATAGATAACACAATGACATGGAGACCGCATATCGAGGAATTAGCGAAGAAACTCTCCTCACTTATTGGACTGTTATACAGGAATAGACACCTATTGTCAACAAAGGCCAAATGTTTATTCTACACTGCATATATTCAGCCTCATATTGACTATTGTCTTACAATCTGGGGAAATGCCTCCAATTGCTATCTTGAAAGAATTCACAGACTCCAAAAAAGAACCGCCCGAATCATCTTACATGCTGACCCTGTCACACCATCAAAAGCCACTGTTTAAACAATTGAACTGGATGACTATATATGAAAGATTATTTGTTCAAAAAGCAATTCTCACTTACAAAAGCCTAAATTCTGAAATTAACACTATACCAAATCTATTCCAGAGAACAGCTGATGCTACAAGTCGAACTACAAGGTCAACGTGTGCTGGTCACTTGTACATTCCAAAAGGCAGGACAGAGTACTTCAAAAGAAGTTTGAGTTACTCTGGTGCCACACTATGGAATAGCCTGCCTCAAAACGTGCGCAGTGCTGAGTCTGTGAATTCATTCAAGAAACTTGTAAATAATTTTGTAAATAATAACAGAGATTGATTATTTGTATGTTACATATATATTATCATCATCAATTGTGCTTTATGGATACAATATATTTGAACATCTTTCTTTTGTTATGAGGGCCTCAAGGGAGAACAGTCTCTGACTGATTGTGTAACCCTCGTTAAATAAAGCATTTATTATTATATTATTATACTATTGTCGAGTTTCCCCAGTCTATAGCAGCAGTCTGTCGTAATAACAATATGTCTGTTTAGTCAATTTATACCTGTTTTAATACGGTAATTGGATATTTTCGGTCGATGTTCCATCTTTGCGACTATTGTTTGAGTTCTCTTTCATCTCGCCGATATACATATGTAGTAAACTGATCAACTGTAGATAGTATACAGACTTCAGTTTTATCTATTCATCGGCTATCAAACCCTCCACGCTCCACTCTACCCACATCCGCAGTGATCAGCATAATCCACAGTCCATTGGTTTCATATAATTGATCTTGTCAAATGGTTTATTTCAACGCAATCCAGTTTTGCAGTGTGTGTGGTCGAGATAATGACGCTATTCTGTCTGCCCTTATATGCAGTACTGTGACATATGCTTTCTCACAAGGTCAATACAGAGACCTTCTACGCATTTTTATGCAAGTTGTTTTCCTCCCAGTTTCTTCACTTGCCTTTCTTATTTCTTTCATGTTGATTTTGGGATTACGAAGAAATACCATATTACAGAAAAAATGGTTGAAAATACATTGAGAGATGTTATATGTTATAGATGTTATATATTGATACATACTGCGCACACTCCGTTCCCATGGGCAGATATTTATAATATTTAAGTCCCTTCTATTCTAGGGCACTGCTAATTCAATAGATTGTAATTGACTAACCGCGTTTCACAACATAAAGTGAGTTTTGTCCACAGAACAATAGTGGAGGTAAGGGTTTTCAAATAAGTCGTCACGATGAGTTATGCAGTGTGTGTCCAAGAATTCGTGTAGCAATATCACTAGTATCACATCGATACTCAGACGGTAAATCTGTAGTTATTTCAGTGCCCTTTGGTAATTGAAATGATGTATGAATCATCATCATCTTGGTGAACATGTTACATATTCTATCCAGTCATCAGGCTTTAATTCATCTTGTTCAAATATGTTAATTTTGCAATGCCGATGTAGATTCTCACATTATTTTTTTAATTCCCATGGTATGTATAATTTGCATTATTATACCTCATGTAAATTCGTATTGGTTCATTGTTTGACAGTCTGTCACGTGTCATTCTACGAATCGTGATGTTCAGTGATGATGCAGTCATATCTTGCCTTACCGTTGAATAAATGTCATGTACCACGGCAGAGCGTTGAACATGACAATTGTTCCACGGCGACATCTGCCGGACCAAGAGTTGCTTCCCATAGTGCGCGCGCCAACATAGTCCCCGAAACGAAGATTGATGCATGTGTACGTATCACTCTGATGAAAACTAAACCGTTATTTCGTCTTTTCAGAACTTTTTCCAAGTATACTGTACAGTTTCGTGACGAAAACTTTCTGTACCTGAAAGCACATAGGTATATCAAGGTTGTTCAGTGATACTAGCGTTCTTGAACTAGATCGATACGATGTTTTTTCAACTCAGTTTTATGATGCTCGGAATATCCATCAAATCTATTTTGATGTAGTCTACCTTTACTAGAACATATTAAGTTACGTCTGTAAATAGTCAAGGCGTAGCTTAGTTGATAATCAAGCAATGTAACTCTAAATTTAGAGACAAAGATGTTGTATTGGTGGAGATATTTTAAGCAAGGTTTCTTTTGTTTTCACGTCTTTTTCGGACTGGATAAACATGGAGAATCAATGTGAATTTTGAATAATACAATGTGTACATTAATATAATATAATACAAGGAGGAAATATGACCTTTCGATATATGATGTTCGCTAGGGCGGTGGTCATGAATACTAAGCATGAATTTCGATCTATATTTCTGTTCGTAGAGTAAAGAAAAAGGGAAATATTGGTTCGGTTAATCTCTCTGCATGATCGAATCGATTATATTTCTGTCAACTCTAAGTCGATTTCTGGGGCATTGTTTCGTGATTCTGTTTGACATTCTGGCCACAAGCCTCCAGGTCGATTTGCAACTCCAAATTTGCCGGGTCTCTATATCGAGAACGATAAAAACAAGGTTTGCATGACTCTTCAGCTGAGAAATTGTATATTTGAGGTTATAAATTTAGTTTTCACGTTACTTTCAATAAACCTTAATTTTTTAATAATCCAGACCCGGAAAAGGACATGCTTGTGGATTATAATACTAATTATGGATGACTGAGAATGCGTCACCGTCTACCGATCTTTCACTCGATTTATCAATTCATCACAGAGTATTTTATCATGTTCTACGCATCGAAAACTGACGCAGTCATTTTACCTCTGAAATGGTCGCTATTCGCGAGCGAATGCACGGAACGATCAATTGGAATGGACAGGACACCCAATCTAACAGGTTCAATCTAACAGGTTAGACACCCATTCAATTTGTTCCACCGAATAAGGCGATCAGATTGGTGAGAGTTGTGAGATTTCTCATAAGCACACATCGTGGTTAAAATTAATCGATTTGTAGATTTCTGTACCGGATTTTTTTTAAATGGTGTCTGTGTCCCCGACACAGAAAGTAGATAGGACTATACAATACATCAACATGCAATGTGCGATTCCGAATTTAGTTTTGGAAGAAAGCCACTTCTTTGATGGCTGTATGTGTATTTCTCAGAGCGCCATTCAAAGTGTCAGACGTCACTGCATTGACTCGATGGTGCTGAATATACCGTTTTGTTGTAATTAAAGATCAAATTACAACACATATAAGGGAAGCCGAACAAGAAAAAAACCCTGGTGCGTTATTACGGAGTATTGAATCCTCCTTTAGATCCTGTATTTCTTTTAACAATTTGTAATCTAAATCGTGTTCCATATGCATTAGTATATTTGAGGTAACATTTATTTCAACGGCATCAAGCATTTTCCGTGTGCTCAGCGGCAACCGCATATCTTGGTCGATAATATAGTGTCCTTTGATTGATTCCTCCCTCAATAACTATACAAGTGAAGTTCGTTTGCAAATTCAGAAACAGATAAAGAGTATTCTTTGAGGATAAACCAGGAGTGCATCTCTGATGCGCACGTCCTATAAATTGTCGGAGCATAACGATAGTATCCACTCATGAATAGCGAGAAAGCTGTATAGTTAATGTGCGCTTCTTTTCAATGATTTTGCATCGAACAAAATGTGTGATACAGGGATCTTTTATGACGTAGATGGGTCGACTGGTCGGACTGTAGCTCTCATTTTCGCTGTTGTCTGATAGCTATAATCAGATACCACATTGTCCAACTTTCGGCCATAGGAGCATCATTGCGGCCTGCATTTGTACGTATGCGGTCAATTGATGCAGTGTGTAAGTGAGTTTCAGTTAATGATCTTATGAGTCAGGATTAGACGATTAAAAAACAGGAGACCGCCTTCGATGCAAGCCATGCTGCCGCCCTCGCAGGGCACACTCACCTTCCTCGCAGGGTATACCCCCTTCACCAAAGACAAACTGTCCTCCTACACACTACCCATTACAAGCAAGCGCCTGTTTGACCGAAAGCTATATGTCTCACTGCCTGTTGATGTTTATTGATGATTATACTTCATAATTGGTAGGGATTATGGGATGCTGTGAACAATTGTACGCTTAATTCAGAAATGAATTGTTTATATCGCATATTTTTGGTGGGCTTCTATTAAATGACATATCAAAACCTATATTTGTGCCTTCCACTAAAGTAAGAAATTTAACGTTTGTATGACAATAACGGCTAGTGGGCGGGGGAGAGAGTAGGGTGTGGGAGGCGTAAATTTACTACCGGGGTACTTGAATACATGATGTCTATCGAATATTTGCATTCAGAAGACAGCATAAGAAAGACCCATGTACGTTTCATTGCCTGTCTTTTCGTAATTTAGGTGCGGCGCATGGACTATTGCCAGGCAAAAGTGTATTAATGTAATCTACTAAACGACGGTTTGTTTGTAACATGTATACGGTGACGTTGCCGACAAAATCCGGCGAGGAAGGGCTGTGTTCTGCGCGGTAGTTTATTGATTCGGCCGTGAAATTGGCAGCCCATTTGTTTTAACCAGAGTTCTTATTGTCTGACATTAGGATGTCTATATTATTATTTACTATTCCTAGGGATATAGAGAACGATCTGTAGGTGTGCGCGGACAATTTAATCGAAATTCGATTCTAGATGACGCCGCTATTAACAGAATGTTCTGTCAGGTGGGCGATATTACGTGAGAAACTGGCCAACGGTGGATTTTATCAAAATACGATTGTATTCTATTCATCAGCTATCAAGAACTATATGTTCCACTCTACCGCCTTCCGAATAAATCAACATAAACCACAGTCCAGTGAATCCGTACGATTGATCTTGAAATGTGGTTCATGCCAAAGCCTTAAAGTTTTCCACTACGGTTGATCGAGATATTGGGCAATTTTCTGTTTGCCCGGAATGGGATGCCACAATGGGATGATATATACGTTCCAAGAAAGTCAAATCACGGAGACTACATTTCTACAGAGCATGATTTAGGCGATGCGTCCTACTTTCAGTTGGCAGCCATCGACCACATTTGAATATTAGTCCACCCTCCAAGAAGTTTCGTCCTGGTAACACATTGGCTGGGTTAAAATAAAATTGAGAACAAATCAAGTCCCCAGGATGTTCCTGTTGCATTATTACCCATTATCTCATCCTGTCTGTGAGTGATTCCCTGATTATCAAATCGTAAAACTTTTCTAGAGACCATTTTAGGCAGAGGTTTACACGATGAGAGATGGAACTGTTAAATAGAGATTAACTTTCGCCTCATTCCGATCTTGTCTGATAATAATTAATTATCGCCAAATCACTAGTATTTATTCCTTAATGCTCAGGACTAACTGTCGCCAAGTTACTATGATCTAATCCTGTCTGAGATTGATTAAGTATAGTCTAGTTACTTTTATGCGAACCTGTCTGATAAAAAATCTATCGCTAAATTATTGTAATATACATGTATTCCTGCCTGGTAAAGATTATTTGACGCCAAATTATTACTATCTAAACCTGTCTTTAACAATACGTAGCTATCACCAAATTAGGCTATTATTATCTATTCCTCTCTGGAAAAGACTAACCATCGTCAAATTACTATTATCTAATACTGTCTGAGAATGACTAACCATTGCCAAATTATTATCTAGTCCTGTCTAAGAACGATTAACTTTCGCCAAATTATTATCATCTATTCCTGTCTGAGAATGATTAACTATCGCCAAGGTACTATTATTCAATCTTGCTTGAAAAAAAAGTGATTATCAAATACTATTATATATTCCTGTCTGCGAGTGATGAACTATCGCCAAATTACTACTACACGTTCCTGTCTGATAAGGACTAAGTTTCAACTATTATACCTCATGTAGATTTTTTTTATTCGATGAACGGCTATCACGTGTATTTTTTATATATATTTTTTTATTGGATGAGAGCCTATCGCGATGTCCCATCTTGCGGCGGTACTGAGGAACATAGATATATGTTCCACGGCATATCGTTGAAAACTAGTGATAGTCAATCGAATAAGTGGAGTAAACATCCATTATTTATTATGATAACAATTCCAATTTATCAATATGTGACGAAATATTCGCATATGATATAGCTCCAGTTATGGGCACATGCGGTTGGACTGTGACTCCGAGTGACATCTAATTTATGTTAAGCTTGACATCCAGGTGGCGCCACCCAAAGACTTATGTGGACTGAACAGTATGACAAGCAACATCTTTGTTGCACATGATACACCAAAATTGTAAAGAATCCATACAGACTCTCTATTGTATTTTTCACTGAAATCATATTTGAAATGAACTTTGAAGTTGGCCCAGGTGGTGCCACCAGTGAACATATGTGGATGGAATGCTACAGCAAGTGACATCCTGTGGCATTAGGCACCGTTTCCAATTATCGTTCGCGAATGAATCGTTTATTTCGTCAAATTTTCTCGAAGTCGCGATTTTCCAAGGCGCGAGGGAATGGTTTTTTTTCTTCAAAATAAACGATTCATTCGCGATCGCTGTTCGAATGGGTTTTTTTTCTGCTGGCAATCGTTTTTCAATCGAGAAAATTCTCGCGAATAAAAAGCGATATCGCGATTCAATCGCTTTTTAATCGAGAAAATATAAACGATTGAAAAAAAACGATTGAGGATTATAGCCGAAAGTAGTACGCCATTGGTTCAGCCTGACTGACCCGCATACACGTTCGAGTTTCTAACACTTCAGTCATGCAGACTATATAAAGTTCGATCATTTTTTCTTCTTCCTTTTCCATTCTTTGCCTAGTGTAAAACTATAGCGTGTTTCTGTACGATGGGGATATTGAAAGAAATTGAAAAAAAAATATCTATATATATACATAGGAATAATGGTTATGCATATAATTATAACTTCATATTTACATATATTTTGTACGGGACACAGACCCGGATATGGTCAGATTGGGTCATTTGCACTTGCAATTTCGTCTATTATTTTGGGTATTTCTGTGTTTTAAAGCCGGTATTATTCCAGATTTCTTGTGTAGTATTTTTCGTGAACGTTTTTGGCATCTGTGCGGGCTGAAATTTTGAGTTGATTCGTCAGATTTTCGCTGTACGCGTGGTTTTTTGTCCTACGATCACCATTTTCCTTGTGTAGATAGATGGCGCTGTATTGAATATAACATTGTCATACGGGGTTTTGAGTCTTCGAAAGCACTTAATTATTAATATATAGCGCGGGCTATTTGTAAAAATTTCACAACTGGTTAATCCAGTAAGAGATGAAATTATATACTATTCAGTTGGTTTTTGGCTTGAGCTTCCCTTTGGAATCATTCATAGTTCATTTATCAAAATATAAAATTAAAATAAAAGTATTGTACATATGCGAATCCAACCGTTATATGCGATTCAATCACCATTGTGATATGTATTTGATATAAATATGAAATCACTGCCGCGAATATTCTTATAATAAATAAAATTAACTTGATGGTGATTTTTGAACTTATTCACATCTCAATAGTTTAAAAACTGTACCAAAACATGAATGGATACCCTTTCCTAATGTATGTTTTACTATAACAAAATATACATATTTAATTACACTATTTTTCACCTCAATTAACCTAGAAATTCTCGGCTGGAGGGCTAAGCTGTTCTGGGTTATTGCCATGCGCCCATTCACACCTCTATGAAGCCTGTGCCGTAATCATTCTGATAATGCAATCAACGACGAACTCAACTCCACTTATAACCTGTACCCGGTATTTACAAAACAAGATATTGTGACTATCACCCTGTATTGTTTATACCAAGTTGCATGAATATATGAGGAAATTATCGAAAGTATGAAGGGAATGACTGAACATTAATACATTGTCGACTCACACGATTATTGAATAAACATGTAATTTTGTCATTTACGCTTCGCCAGAGTAAATCTGAGCGCGAACGTCACAGGAAGCATGGTACAGGTATATGTATAGATATTTCCAGCATACGCCCTACTTCGGCTTGTAGGAGACTATAGATCGTGAATCATATATATTATTCGGTTATCTTGCGCATTTATACAGTATAGTATAGTAATATAGGTTTTTCCATCGACAAATCCGCAATCAACATTACATGTAGTTCCCAGTTCGCGGATAGAGCGGCGTACGACGGCAACACGGCCTATGTGTCAAATATCACTCCGCCTCACGATTCTCTCGCGCCCTGAAAAAAAACGATTCTCTCGCGATTGAAGATTCGCGATCAAGAACGGATCGCGCATGGGTAAACGATTCAAAAACGATATCGCGAGAGAATGGTTTTTTCCAGAAAAGGTTCAATCGTTTTTTCTCATTTTTTTTCTCGATATCCTAGCGACTGATTCGCGACTGATCGTTTTTCAATCGAGAAAACTGAAGAAAAATCGCGACTGAAGAAAAAACGATTAATGGAAACGATCCCTTATATACGCACACCCCATGTGGAAAGAATCTGTTCAGTCGAAATTTCTTTTGTCCCCAGTGGCGCAGTCACGCTGGTGACGTGTGTGAAAGGAGTACAATCTCAAGCGTCACATTGATATACCAAATTTGAAAAGAATCCATGTAGTTTTGTTTTAGTTTTTTTCTTTTGGGGGGGGGGGGTCAATAGAAATGAAATTGAATTGAATTTTGCCTCAAGGGTGATGTTTATACTATAGGGATATGTGGATGAGAATCAAATCTCAAATGATATATTTTGGCAAGACATCCACAGACCAAATTCCAAAAGAATCTGCTCATTCGTCGTAATATCATCACCTGGAAGCAGGATTTAAAGTTGACCGCAGGTGGCGCCACCTTTAGCAATGTGGACGAAAACCATCTGAAATGACACAATATGACATGATGTCTACATACGGTACCAAATTTAGAAACAATGCGCCTAGTCATTCCAATATTATTGTCCAGAAACATGGTGTTTAGTTGACCTGCAGGTGTATCTTGTGGCATATTAGCAAAATGAGGAAAAATAACTTAAGATTTGATCTTACTGTAAGGCCACTATCATTGGCTCTGTGGTAGTTACCGTTTATAGAATCAGTAGCCGGTTCGAGTCGCCCTCAAGCAGAGAACATGTGCTTCGACGTGAGACTAGGTGACATCTGACAGCGGGTGAAGGCACTGGCACCTATCTGGAATGCCCCAGACGAAGCGCAAGTTCAAGTTAGTATATTTACGTCTCACCAACTGTATTTACATCATAAAAATACTAACATACTTGAAGTGAAGTGAAGCCACAAGTGAAGCCATTGAGTATGAGCTGAAGAAATTATATTTGGTGAGGCGTATAGCTAGCCGATGAGCATATATACATATGAAATGATTTTTGAGAGAGAAAGAATGGCATTTTTGGCATCAATTGGTTTGAAGTATAAATTTCGTTGATGAGAAAGACGTTTGAAGCACTGGGTGTCATTTGGACTAATGTTGTTTGCTGACTACATGATATTTGTCTCTCAGTGTTTTCATGTATCGAGATGGCATTTCTTACTTGTGTCTCTCAGTGTTTTCATGTATCGAGATGGCATTTCTTACTTGTGTCTCTCAGTGTTTTCATGTATCGAGATGGCATTTCTTACTTGTGTCTCTCAGTGTTTTCATGTATCGAGATGGCATTTCTTACTTGCGTCTCTCAGTGTTTTCATGTATCGAGATGGCATTTCTTACTTGTGTTTTGTCTTCATATTGGGTTATTATGATGAAAAGAATAATTAAAAAATACTCCGATTAATAAATAGGTTGTCCCTTTCATTCTAGAATACGAGTAAGAGCATGGATTGTAGCAAAAAACACAGCATAAAATATAAAAGCGATAACAACGTTAACGGTAGCAGTGTTCGATAACCTGCCAACATGACGAGCTCTTTCCTCCATTGTATGCATATTTTGTTTTTGTGTGAATATCATTGTACACTGCTGACCGCTTCTCATTTGCAGGAAACTAGCCTACGTTTTTGTATACTATTGCTGTTTATTGACTTGATGCTAATAATGGTATATGAATTAAGCCTGTACATTATAGACGTGAAAAATATTAAATGGACGCCGCATAAATATTGAATGACGGACAAGAGCCTTGTATTCAACATTCTGCACAATGAGAGTATTTTCAAGTTGATTGGTGCTTATTTAATTAACAAATACTATGTGCGCACTTGAGGAATATCAAGGTTCTTCAATGCTGCATCATGTCGTTGAATAAGGACGTATGGTCATAAGGTGTTAACTCAATTGTACGATGCGTATAAACCCAGATTATCCAGTCATTTTTGTCAGATTTCTCTGTTCAAATAGGTATGGCTATTCTCATAAATCGGAGCGATATGCAAGAGGTACGATGTATAATTTAATTCATAATCAGTTACCGTAAAGCTAATTCTGGAAACCCAAAGAGCGAAGAAACAAGAACAGCCAATGTGGCTAATATATATACATTGATATGATATAATACAGCGATTAAATGCGACATCTTTCAATGTATTGTATTTGCTCAGTCGGTAATCAGGAATGCTAAACATACAATGCAGTCGGCGTAGCAAATCCAGTGAAGGAGCAAATGAGTGAAGGAAAAATCGGCTCGCCTGAAGATCCTGCATGCCTGGCCGAATTGCCCATACCTAAAGTCCATTAGGTTCCGTATGATATTATCGACACTCAGTCCGTAATTGCATATGCAATTATAACTTTATTCCAGTCTCTAATGTCGAGAAATATCAGATCAGATAATTGGTTTTTGCGTTTGGGTTTTCGTGTTTAATTTTTTTTTTTTTTTTTTTTTTTGTTCTGCGGTCTCTGTAGCATTTTGCATTTCGGGTTCTAAAAAAAACTCAAATTGGTTTTTTTCCTGGAGTACCAAGATTATTTTTTTGAAAAATCAAATCTTTGAGCAAACCTAATCTTTGGGTCATACACGAGCAAACCCTAAACTCAATTGAAAACGCATATGTCTGTTTCCGAGGATAAAACCCCACAAAATTTCATCCGCAAAGCTCGAAAAATGGTCTGAAAAACGAAAAAGATCACGGAAAACCAACTTTTATCTTTTATTTGTTCATTTGTTGATCGGTATGGACTTTTTTGGATCTGGTTGCACATCAAGAAAGTATGACAAATGTTTCCAGAAAGGGAATATACCATAACGATATAAAATTGTAGCAAAAAGAGTCCTATGACCAATCCAATTTACGTATTATATATTGAGAGCTGTGCGATATAGCCAAAGTCTTAAGACTACAGCACTAAGTCTACAATCAATATGTGTGTAAACTGAACCTCGAGGCATAGAATTGCATGTTCGCCAATGTGCAATGATGTTGGAGTACACGGCTATGTTTGTAATAAATATGACTCTCTCAAAATAATTGAAAGCAGAATTCACGTTGAAGAAATCATATCCACTCATGGAATCTGCTGTCTGTTTCACCCCCGAAAGAATTGGTCACGGTAAATTCTTGCATTCGACCTGCAATTCTCTTAGCGACGCTAGATAATTCCATGTTATTGGAACTAGACATGTTTGAGGATTGTAGATTTGGATATAATACTACAATACTCTCAACATTGGTTTAGCTTTAATAAATATACAAGTGACCTTCATTTGCAATTCTGCGAAGGATATTCATAGAGGAGTTGAAAAGAAACGATGATTCAATAGCATTCTTTCAGGGTACCTCTCTCACGTCAATGTCGTTGGAATGCGACGAGACTTTCCATGAATAGATCGAGATAAAATATGTGAGAATTTCTCATTGTTTGACTCGCGTGTCTGTAACGTCATGTGAGCTACTTTCAATGTAATAATAAAAGTTATAATCATTTTCTACCCACAGATAAGCATGGTTCATGCATAAGACAATGGACACATTTCAAATTGACATTCCATTTTAAAGTTGTGTGGGTGTCAACACGATCGTCCGTCTGTATCGTGTGCGCCAGTCTCCAGACTCAAATGGCAGTCACAATCAAAGATCGCCTCGTCTGTCATTCAGTATTCCGATACTATTGTCGAGTTTCCCCAGTCTGTAGCAACAGTCTGTCCAAATAACAATATGTGTGTTTAGTCAATTTATACCTGTTTTAATACGATAATTGGATATTTTCTGTCGATATCTCATCTTTGCGATTGTTGTTTGAGTTCTCTTTCATCTCGCCGATATACATATGTAGTAAACTGATCAACTGTAGATAGTATGCAGACTTCAGTTTTATCTATTCGTCGGCTATCAAACCCTCCACGCTCCACTCTACCCACATCCGCAGTGATCAGCATAATCCACAGTCCATTGGTTTCATTTAACTGATCTTGTCAAATGGTTTATTTCAACGCAATCCAGTTTTGCAGTGTGTGTGGTCGAGATAATGACGCTATTCTGTCTGCCCTGATGTGCAGTACTATGACATATGCTTTCGCACAAGGACAACAAAGATACCTTCTACGCATTTTTTGCGTCAGATCTGACTTTCACTAGACAACCATTGTCCACATAGAAGTGTTCAGTCCATATTTGCAAGAACTTCTTCGCAATAGCACTGCACTGCCTTTTGCTATACTGATGACACGACAGAAACGAAATGCATTAATCTAACTGAAACACGAAATGTTTCGTGCCTGCTTAAGACGGTGGTTTTAAGTTGTGGTCAGTCATCCTAGATAAAAATGCCTGCTTTCCTTCAATTCACGTCATTTTGACCTATTAGTATGCCAAAACTATCTTTCCATTCTATATTTTTATTCACGCTCGAGTTGAGAAATCATAGCTGCATGTATTAAAAGCTTCAGCGCCATTATATGTCTGCTATTAATATAATAGTATTCTCAGCTTGAAGGTGGATAGGTCGATATGGTGTGTATTAATGCTGTTGATGGTGTGTGTTGAAGTTGCATCGCAACCCCTCTTTGCAAGTTGTTTTCCTCCCAGTTTCTTCATTTGCCTTTCTTGTTTCTTTTATGTTGATTTTGGGATTACGAAGAAATACCATATTACAGAAAAATGGTCGAAAATACATTGAGAGATGTTATTTGTTGATACATTCGGCGCACACTCCGTTCCCGTGGGCAGATATTTATCATATTTAAGTCCGTTCTATTCTAGGGCACCGCTAATTCCATGGATTGTAAGTGACAAAGAGCGTCTCACAATCTAAGGTGAGTTTTGTCCACAGAACAATGGTTTTAGGTGAGAGTTTTGTCCACAGAACAATGGTTTTAGGTGAGAGTTTTCAATAACTCGTCATGATGAGTTTTGTCTCCAATGTTGGAAGATTTCGTGTAATAATATCACTAGTATCACATCGACACTCAGAAAGTTACCCTGTAGCTATATTAGTGCCCTTTGGCAAACGAAATGATGTATAAAACATCATCTTCTTGGTGAACATGTAAGATATTTTATCCAGTCATCAGACTTTAATTCGTCTTGTTCAAATATGTTAATTTTGCAATGCTGATGTAGACTCTGACATTATATTTGTAATTCCCATGGTATGACTAATTCGCAACGTACATGTGCGCAAGCCATGTTGCTGGAAGAAAGTGGAAGCAAACAATAAAAATTTTAAGAGTAATGTACGGCAATTGAAGGTCGGATCTGACACCTGATATTGTGAAAGATATGTTATATCAAATATAGAGGCTTAACCTGTGTCGAATATAGCTCGATCCGCAATGGAGAAAATATGCCATTTTTCTTGTCAGCTTGAGTCATCCTGAATTCGATCATCATGTAGACGGGTCAGTATCAACATGATAATCTTGATAAACCTCCACCCCTGAACTGGTCATGCCCCTTCACACTGTATATGACGTGCTATTCTCGGGGTGGAGTACACCAAGGGAAAGAGTAATTTTTAAAACAGTTGTTTCGTTTCAGTTTGGAATTTAAAAAGGGCAGAGGTGCAGATATTATCGTATATACATAGCTTTCCTACAAATTTCCCAACTTCTTCTTACCTCAATATGACCGTGTTTACAGCAAGGTAATTGCTTCATGAAATAACGTGCAGATTATATTTCGGATTGGGGGGATTATGGAACCAAAACCGTTATTTCGTCATTTTAGGACCATTTTTAAGTATAGTGTACCGTTTCGCGTCGGAAACCTTCTGTACCTGAACGCACATACATGTAGGTATATCAAGGTCGTTTAGTGATACTAGCGTTCTTGAACTAGATCTATACGATGTATATTTAACTCGGTTTTATGATGCTCGGAATATTCATTAAATCTATTTTGATGTAGTCTACCTTAATTAGAATATATTAAGTTATGCCTCTAAATAATCAAGGCATAGCTTAGTTGATAATCAATTAATGTAAAACTAAATTCGGAGACAAAGATGTTGTATTGGTGGAGATATTTAAGAAAGGCTTCTTTTGTTTTCACGTCTTTTGCGGACTGGATAAACATGGAGAATCAATGTGAATTTTGAAGAATACAATGTATACATTGATATAATATAATACAAAGAGAAAATATGACCTGTCGATATATGATGTTCGCTGGGGCGGTGGTCATGAATACTAAACATAAATCTCGATCCATATTTCTGTTCGTAGAGTAAAGAATAAGGGAAATATTGTTTCGGTTAAACTCTCTGCATGATCGAATCGATTATATTTCTCTAATCTGTAAGTCGAATTCTGGGGCATCGTTTCGTGATTCTGTTTGACATTCTGGCCTCCAAGCCCCCAGGTCGATGTGCAACTCCAAGTTTGCCGGGTCACGGTGTCGAGAACGAGAAAAACAAGGCTTGTACGACTCTTTAGCTGAGAAAAAAATGTATATTTGAGGTTATAAATTGAGTTTTCACGTTACTTTCAATAAACCTTAATTTTTTAATAAACCCGACTCGAAAATGAACACGCTGGTGGATTATGATACTATTTATGAATGCGTCACCGTCTACCGATCTTTCACTCTATTTATCAATTCATCATAAAGTATTTTATCATGTTCTATGCATCGAAAGCTGACGCAGTCATTTTGCCTCTGAAATGGTCGCTATTCGCGAGCGAATGCACGGAACGATCAGTTGGGATGGAGAAGACACCCAATCCGACAGGTCCTTGCCCATTCAATTTGTTCCGCCGTGTAAGGCGATCGGATTTGTGAGAGTTGTGAGATTTCTCACAAGCACAGATCGTGGTTAAAATTAATCGACTTGAAGATTACTGTACCGGATCTTTTTTAAAATGGTGTTTGTGTCCACGACACAGAAAGTAGATAGGACTATACAACACAACACGCGATGTGCGATTCCGAATTTAGTTTTGGAAGAAAGCCACTTCGTTGTAGCTCTGTCGTTGATTGCTGTATGCGTATTTCTCAGAGCCGCCATTCAAAGTGTCAGACGTCACTGCATTCGCTGGATGCTGCTGAATATACCGTTTTGTTGTAATTCAAGATCAAATAGCCGAACAAGAAGATCACCTGGTGCGTTATTACGGAACATTGAATCCTCCTTTAGATCCTGTATTTCTTCTAACAATTTGTAATCTAAATCGTGTGCCATATGCATTAATATTTTTAAGGTAACATTTATGTCAACGGCATCAAGTATTTACCGTGTGCTCAGCGGCAACCTCCTATCTTGGTCGATAATATAGTGTCCTTTGATTGATTCCTCCCTCAATATCTATACAAGTGAAGTTCATTTGCAAATTCAGAAACAGATAAAGAGTATTCTTTGAGGATAAACCAGGAGTACATCCCTGATGCGCACGTCATCTAAATTGTCGGAGCATGACGATAGTATCCACTCATGAATAGCGAGAAAGCTGTATAGGTAATGTGCGCTTCTTTTCAATGATTTTGCATCGAACAATGACGAACAGTGATCTTTTATGACGTAGATGGGTCGACTGATCGATCTGTATTCCTCATTTTCGCTGTTGTCTGAGAGCTATAATCAGAGACCACATTGTCCAACTTTCGGCCACAGGAGCATCGTTGCGGCTTGCATTTGTACGTATGAGGTCAATTGATGCAGTGTGTAATTGAGTTTCAGTTAATGGTCTTATAAATCAGGATTAAACGATTGAACAATAGGAGACAGTCTTCGATGCAGGCCATGCTGCCGCCCTCGCAGAGTACGCTGACCTTCCTCGCAGATAAACCAAAGATAAACGTTCTTCCTACACACTACCCATTACAAGCAAGCGCCTGTTCTACCGAAAGCTATATGTCTAAGTGTCTATTGATGTGTATTGATGATTATACTTCATAATTGGTAGGTATTATGAGATGTTGTGAAAAATTGTACGCTTAATTCACAAACGAATTGGTTATAACGCATATTCTGGTGGCCTTCTATTAAATGACACATGAACGCCTATATATGTGCCTTCCACTAAAGTAAGAAATTTAACGTTTGTATGACAGTAACGGCTCGTGGGTGGGGGAGGGAGTAGGGTGTGGGAGGCGTAAATTTGGTACCGGGGTACTTGAATACATGGTGTCTATCGAATATTTTCAATCAGAAGACAACTTCAAAAAGACCTATGTACGTTTCGTTGCCTGCCTTTTAGTAATTTAGGTGCGGCGCATGGACTATTGCCAGGCAAAAGTGTATTAATGTAATCTACAAAACGACGGTTTGTTTGTAACATGTACGGTGACATTGCCGACAAACTTCGGCGAGGGAGAGCTGTGTTCTGCGCGGTAGTTTATTGCTTCGGCCGTGAAATTGGTCGCCCATTTTGCATGGCCAGAGTTCTTATTGTCTGACATTTAGTATGTCTGTATTATTATTTACTATTCCTAGAGATATAGAGAACTCTCTGTAGGTGTGCGCGGACAATTTAATCGAAATTCGATTCTAGATGACGCCGCTATTAACAAAATGTTCTGTCAGATGGGTGATATTATGTGATAAACTGGCCAACGGTGGATTTTATGAAGATACGATTGTATTCTATTCATCAGCTATCACTCTACCGCCTTCCGAATAAATCAACATAATCCACAGTCCAGTGAATCCGTACGATTGATCTCAAAATGTGGTTCGTACCAAAGCGATAAAGTTTTCCACTACGGTTGCTCGAAATATCGGGTAATTTTCTGTTTGCCCGGAATGGGATGCCACAATGGGGATGATATATACGTTCCAAGAAAGTCCAATTACAGAGACTACAGTTCTACAGAGCATGATTTAGGCGATGCGTCCTACTTTCAGTTAGCAGCCATCGACCATATTTGAATATTAGTCCACCCTCCAAGAAGTTTCGTCCTGGTAACACATTGGCTGGTTTAAACTAAAATTTCCAATATATGTGGCTTGTTGTTTGGGAAACAAATCAAGACCCCAGGATGTTGCTGTTGCATTATTACCCATTATCTCATCCTCTCTGTGAGTGATTGCCCTGATTATCAAATCGTAAAACTTTTCTAGAGACCGCTTTACGCAGAGGTTTACACGATGAGAGATGGAACTGATAAATAGAGATAAACTTTCGCCTCACTCCGATCTTGTCTGAAAATAATTAATTATGGCCAAATTACTAGTATTTATTCCTTAATGCTCAGGACTAACTATCGCCAAGTTACTATGATCTAATCCTGTTTGGGATTGATTAAGTATAGTCAAGTTACTTTTATGCGATCCTGTCTGATAAAAAAATTATCGCTAAATTACTATAATCTATTCCTGCCTGGTAAAGATTATTTAACGCCAAATTAATATTATCTAAATCCTGTCTTTAAAAAAACGTAGCTATCGCCAAATTAGGCTATTATTATCTATTCCTCTCTGATAAATAATTAGCATTAGCTTTGGAAAAGTTGGAAGTATCTCCAACGAAACGTCAGCTCCACAGCAATAAAGAAGTTGTTATCCATAGAATAGCATTGTGTATATACGCCAACTTCTAAATGCCTATCAAAGAAACTCTCTGATAAAGACTAACCATCGTCAAATTACTATTTACTGTCTGAGAATGACTAAACTTTGCCAAATTATTATCTATTCCTCTCTGAGAACGATTAACTATCGCCAAATCATTATCATCTATTCCTCTCTAAGAATGAATAATAGTACCTTCCCGATAGTTAACCAATCTTGTCTGAAAAAAAAGTTATCATCGAATACTATTTATATATTCCTGTCTGCGAGTGATGAACTATCGCCAAATTACTACTACGCGTTCCTGTCTGATAAGGACCAAGTTTCCATTATTATACCTCATGTAGGTTTTTTGTATTCGATGACCAGCTCTCACGTGTAATGTTTTTATTGGATGAGAGCCTATCGCGATGTCCCATTATGTTGGTAGTCGATCTTGCGGCGGTACTGATCGACATAGATTCCACGGCATATCGTTGAAACGATCGACAGTCAATCGAATACGTGGAGTAAACATTCATTTTTCCTATGATAACAATTCCAAGTAATCATTATGTGACAAAATATCCACATATCATATAGCACCAGTTATGGACACATGTGGTTGGACTGTGACTCCGAACGACATCTAGTGGCATGGTATTCACACACCAATGTCGGAAATATTCCATAAGGTTTTTCTAATTTAATTTCTGAAAATAAGATTCGTTATTGAGAAATAGCTCATTATGTTGTTCTAATTTTGCTTTATGTTAAGCTTGACATCCAGGTGGCGCCACCCAAGGGCGCATGTGAACGGAACTGTCTGCCAAGCAACCTCTTTGTTGCACACGATATACCGAATTTGCAAAGAATCCATACAGACGCGCTATTGTTTTTTTCATTGAAATGAACTTTGAAGTTGGCCCAGGTGGTACCACCAGTGAACATATGTGGATGGAATGCTACTGCAAGTGACATCCTGTGGCATTATATATGCACACCACATGTGGAAGGAGTCCATTAAGTCATTGTAAGTTTGTAGTCAGAAAACGAAATTTCGTTTGTCCTCAATGGCGCAATCACACCAATGACGTGTCTGAAAGGAATGCAATCTCAAGCGTCACGTTGATATACTAAATTTGAAAAGAATCCATATAGTTATGTTTTTTTATTTATTTATTTTTTATTTTATTTTTCTTTTATTTTTATTTTTTTTGCAATGGAAATGGCATTGAATTTTGCCTCGGGGTGATGTCTGTAGGGATATGTGCACGAGAATCAAATCTCAAATGATATAGACATCCACAGATCAAATTCTCAAAAAATCTGTTCATTCGCCCTAATATCATCACCTGGAAGCAGGATTTAAAGTTGACCGCAGTTGGCGCCACCTTCGGCAATATGAACGAGACACATTATGACATGATACCCACATACCAAATTTAGAAAGAATGCGACTCAAGTTGTATGATCAGTATACATTTAGAGTGTTTGACTTGATATTCATGAGACGTAGCAGACTTACTGATCATGCTTCACAGCACATGCATTTGAATATTAATTTTGCCCAATTTTTTAGGTTTCGCGATCAATTTCATAGCACATGTGCCATCAGTTGGGGCTCCTGTAATCGAAGTTGTGACGAGAGGCTTTTCAGGCCTTTTATTTTGACGGTATATTTTAACCTTAAATAAGCCCCGTAAAATGCAAAGGCTGGCTTTTCAAACTTTGTACACATATGGGCTTGCTAAAAATAATTTAAAGATAAACACCTCAGATTATATGATGAACTATGATGATTTTTTTCTTCAATTTTTTTTAACAATTTATCAGTTAGATACTATGCATCATTCTGTATAATCAGGGCAGCCTATACTACATATATAGTTTCAGGTTTCTTGCATATCGCTCCAATTTAGGATCTGATAATTCAACAACCTTATTCAAGAGTGTCAACCGTCCAGTTATATCAGCATGATACTGCACGGGATACACTTAAATTGTATATTCATTCAATCGTCACTGATTTACTGTTATTTCAGATCCTGTTTTTCTTGGAACAGGGTTTTATATTACCTCAATGTGACTAATTTAGTTTTGCTTTGTAGGACCTATGATGCTATGGTGGTGGAGTATTGGCAGGAGGCATCAATATTGGTGCAGTTAAAATTGGTGGATGATCAGTAATGCAACATGTACAATGGTGGACAATCGGTTGTCATACAACATGGACAATGGTGAGAGCAGTGCTGGATAATCAGTTGTCATGCAGTGGTAACAGTGCTGGAGGAGCGATCATACATTTAGGCCAATGCTAGATAATTAGTTATACATTGACAAGCAGTGTTCGACAATCGGTTGTCATACAACTTTCCGGGTAGCTTTATTTGTACATGTATTATATAATAACATGTCTCATAAACGCTAGTTAGCCTTTGATCCTCATAATGGTAAACAAATCTCGGTGTTGGAGAAATTTGTAACTTTCTTGTGTGTTGTACATGTTTGTTTGAATCAATTGTATCAAAGAAAGGGGGGGGGGGGTATTGATTGTACGCTCCACGTGGGCACCTGATTGGTTAATAAATTCTATTCTATTCTATTCTATTCTACAACATGGACAATTATAAAACTTCTGACCTGTACCCCATGTAAACATATTTAATGCACAAGCTTTCGACTCTCATGCCGGAGCCTTTATCAAGCGATCTGTTGAATTTCATAAAATTGCCACTAAATATACAGATGGTCCAATTGTTTATCCGTTTCCATGGAAGATCGAATGTTATATAGAGATATACACCATAGTGGTTTTAATTGTTTACTTATTCCCATGGAGTTTAGAGTCTTGAAGTACGGCGAGATAATACACAGAGCGGGTGACGTTCTGACGTTACGTCACAAAGCACGGACAGCGTTACGGCGTACAAAATAGAGCCCTTTACGTCATAGAGGCCCGATCAGCGTAGCAAACGATGACAGCGTAAGAAGCAACCTCGCCACCAGGGGTCGCTTTACGCTGGAAAATGGCCGCTCCACGAACCCCTGGTACGACGCAAGCTCTACCAGGCATTCATTTCGTTCTGCTTTGCGCCTCTCCATTTAATGCTGTAAGGGTCTCACGGACTGTGCCAGAGTTGACCCGAGGTCATCTGTTGGCACAGTGAACGAACATGGCGACCGTCTAACTGGGCGAATTGATACCAGTCGCTACTCGCCGATATATATTTCCGCAACATATAGTTCTAGGGTAATTTGTCAAAAAGCTGCCTTCAACCTGTGTGAAACTGGCGTATTGAAATACACTGAATAACTATTTAGTGTATTTCGAGATAAATATACATTTTTCGATCAGTAAAACAGTCAGATAGAACAGTTCTTGGTGTTTACAAGAATCCTGTAAAAAATGGCGAGACCCCTACAGGGGTGAATGCAGCGTAGCGTAGCGCAAAGCACCCTGGGAGAGGATGGGTACGACAGTCGCTGAAAGTGGGTCCCATAATACATTGAAAAATTATTTCATGTGGCCCCTTCCAGTTCCATTGGAACATATCCTATTCTTTATAAAACGTCAGTCAAGATGGCAACGTCTTTTTTTCAGCAGACGTGATTTTTTGTGATATTTCCTGGATTCGTGGATTCGTGGAGAGGAAATCGAATTCAAAGTATTAGTAGTACAGCCGTTATCGGATATGTTAAAATACCACTCAGTTGGAAGAGAGTGTATTTAAGAGTTGAATTCACTCAACGATGGCAGCTGATACCAGTTACAACAACAACAACAACAGCAACGGTGTTTCAACTCGACGTGGCAAACAGAAACAAGACTTGTATGCCGTTGCTCGTGGCCGTCAAACAGGAATTTATAGAGAATGGTCAGCATGTGAAGCAACCATCAACAAATACGCTGGGGCACTATTTAAACGCTTCGGCAGCATTGGTGATGCCGTTCAGTGTATCACCGTATCAACAGGCCATTTGTGTACAAATATGCAAGTATTTGAACTGGCAGGACAGACCATGTCACCATCAGATTATGGTCATATATGTGAAGCATTGTGTATGCCTAAAGCAACACCACAAGAAGTTAACAGACCAGAAACTCCTACACGTGAAACGGAAACCCATGTCTCGGATATTGATGAAACTGTGCCGAAGGTCCTGAGGACCGATACACAGCAGAAGAACCAGACAATGGCATCCTGTTTTTGTCACCAACCAGACAATGATCACATGATCCAATGTGCATCATGCAAGGCTTTGATACATTTCCAATGTACCAAATTACCGCTCTATCAGGTAGCAACATTGACAGGAACAAAGCGGTAATTTACATGTGTTGCCTGTACCATAATTCCAGACGAACTGGTTAGATGGAGTAAACAAAATCAAGAGAAGGTGGATTGCACCGACACTGAAGACCAAAGTACATCATTCAATGTCAGACTTGAATGTTTAGAGGCCGCTCTATTTAACATAACAGAGGACCAACTGGATATGAACAACAAACTTGATAGAATCATTCAAGCCCAACAGTTACTGTGTGCATCATACGAAAAATCCGCAGTTAACCCACCAACGCAAATCAATGTTAACGATCAGTTAAAATCCTTCAAGACGGAGATTCAAACTGAAGTAACCTCTCGGATCGGTGCCTTAGAAGACAAACTTCTACTGTTCCTTAACAGTCAAAAAGAAGATGCTGCAAACGAGACCTCTAAACTACTGCGTGCCGAAATTTCTGACCTCATGGACAAGAGAGTTCAAGCAGAATCTCAATGCCGGGTTTATAGAGAAGAGAATATATCGCTACTACAAGAGCTTGCGACACACGACAAGTGTGAGAAAATCCATTCTTTAATGCAGGTCGTTACCAACTGTAAGGAAACAAATAACAAGCTTAAATCACAAGTGGAGCAACACATTGGGAAGGTGAATGGCCTCAACTCCAAATGGAGGAATTCAAAAAAGTGGAATATAACACAAAACTGGATGCTCTCCAGACGCAGCTTGAACTTGTCACATCATTTGTAACAAAAGAATCAACCATAACGCAAGACAAAGACACAACGGAATTGGACAACACACAACCACAACAGAAGGTGACATACTCGACAATTGTGTCTATGGGGGAAACTTCTAGAGCTGATGTCCAGTCAAAAACCCCAGAGTTCAATGTGGATACCGATAACCGCTTCAGTCCACTTGTAGAAAATGATAACGATTCTGTCGATAAATCACACCCAGCTCATGAGCAAGAAACCCAACATACTTCTGAGAATCGAGTTTTACTCCTTGATAATTCTCAACTAAATAATATACAACCCTCAAAGCTTCTTGAAAAATGTGAAATATCAAAGTCCGTTGTATACACCATTGAGAGAGGAATAAATGCAGTCAACAGCAGTTCCGATACATATGACTGTGTGGTTGTACATCTCATAACAAACGATGTCAACAACAAGTCGACAAGTGAAGCTTTAAACAACATGTCTACTCTTATTGATAATGTGAAACGTAAATGGTCTGGGGTCAAGATTGTACTTTCCCTTGGAATGTGTTGTAATAACACGAAGCAAAACCGTCTCAAAACCGTCTCATATATCAGATCACTTTCTGTGATAACGGTAACTTCTCAAACCGAGGAAGACTCCTTGACAAGTTTGCCAAACGCGACGGGATCCATCTATCTGATCAAGGTACGAAGGTTCTGGCTATGAATGTAAAATTAGCCATTAAACAGGCTCTCGACATGGTGGTTTTTCAAAGGGACGCCAGAAAGCAACAACAACTTCAACCTACGAACCACAAGAGTTATAAACAGGGAGCGGCACATCGACCTAGGAATACAAGATGCGCCTCGACTCCTCGTCGTTACCGATATCAGAAACACACAAATTACAGATCAAATCGTGATTCCTCCAATTACGAGTTGTCCGACAACGACTACAACTATGACAGATATGATGATAATAGATACGAGTATCTGTACAAATAAGCGGTATACCCCTCACCAGCACCATAGGCAAAGGTATCATGATGATATGGCCTATGAATATGATGCAGAATCCAGGAATGTCTACTAATTTTTTTTTGAAATGATAAATCAGGTACCTATCAAACGTTCGTACATTATTATTTCGTTTTGGAACATTCAAAGTCTATGTTCTCAGGATTTGAACAAAGTAAATGATAAGTTTTTTATTTCAGCTGTTAAAAACAGCGACATTTTTTGTGTCTCGGAAACACACTGTGGTCCGACATATGACTTATCTGTTGATGGTTTTTAAGCTTATAATTATCATCGACCAAAGGCAAAGCGTGCAAAAAACTATTCTGGGGGACTGTGTATATATGTTAAAGACACGTTAATTACTGGTGTATCTATGTTGGAAAAAACAGATAATTTCGTTTGGTTCAAACTCGACAAGCATTTCTTTGGACTGGTGGAAGACATTTATGTATGCTCAGTGTATTTCCCACCACGTAATTCATCTTATAGTAAGAGAATGGGGACTGATTATATCGAAAACTTATATCATTTTATTTTAAAGTATTCATCGCTCGGCAATATCTTGATTGGCGGAGACTTCAATGCAAGAACGGGTATATCCCCTGACTTTAATACTCATGACAATCATCACCAATCGTTTGATTTAAATGACGATTATGTAATAGATGATGTACCGTATAACCGTTTGAGTCAAGATGGTACAACATGCCCTCGCGAAGAACAACTATTGGACTTTTGTATAGCAAGTCAATTGAGGCTGCTGAATGGCAGACTGTTTGGAGATTCTTTAGGCTGTTTTACTAGACATCAACCTTTAGGTAGTAGTGTTGTTGATTATGCATTGATATAAAATGAGTTGTTGTGTGGTAATAATGTACAATCTTTCCAAGTTAAGCCATTGATAGGTCACCTATCAGATCATTGTCAAGTATCTGTACAACTAAAGTCTAACTATTACGACCATATCTGTAGAGCTCCTTCCAAGCTTGCCACAATACCATTACCCAGTAAATTTATATGGGATGATACATGTAGCTCATCTCTCGCCTTCCAGACTGCACTTGCCTCAAAGACTTTAAAAGAACGTTTAAACAATTTTATCAGCTCCGTTTTTACACAGGATACTATTGGATAGCAGTGGATGATCTCACAAATATCTTACATACTGCTGCAGTAAGATCATTACGTAGAAAATGTATTATTAAAAATAAGTCCACAAAACTGAAGAAACCAAAATGGTTTGATTTGCCCCTTTTTAAACTACAAAGAGAATTAGATAAAAAAGCAGAATTATTGAGTAAGTATCCAAGAGACCCTTATATTCGCTCTTCTTACTTCAGCCATCTGAAACTTTATCGCAAATGTAAGAAATACAAAAGGCGTCAATTCCATGCAGATTTAATTGGCCAATTGAATGATTTACAGGAAAGTAATCCATCTGCATACTGGAAGCTGATTAATGAAATTACTGATAAATCAAAGTCAACAATGGCTGATAAATCTAGTCAAGTTACTCCTGACGATTGGCTACAACATTTTACAAGTCTTAACAAATCTAACGGACCTGGATTTTCGAATATCCGAAGCAGAGATAATGCACGCTGTTAAGAAGTTGAGTCCAAAAAGTCGTGTTATCTCAATAATATATCAAATGAAATGATCAAATCCGGCCAATCTAATATCATGTCTAGTTTACATAAACTGTTTAATCTTGTATTTACATATTCTGTATATCCGAAATCATGGTCTTCAGGTTATGTTACACCTTTACATAAAACTGGAAGTTTAAAAGATCCAAACAATTTTCGTTGTATTACTATTACTAGATGTCTTGGTAAGCTTTTCAATAGTGTCATAAACACAAGACTTGACAAATATCTAGTGGAAAATAACATAATTCCAAGAGAACAGATTGGTTTCAGTTCAGAAAAACGTACCGTTGACCACATGTTTGTCATCAAATCATTAATGGATAAATATACCAAGCAGCTCAAAAAGCCCTTATATGCATGTTTTATTGATTTTTTAAAGACTTTTGATAGTGTCTGGCACGATGGGCTGCTATTTAAACTAAGGCGGTGTGGCATTAATTCCTTGTTTTATAACATTATCAAAAGCATGTATAATAATCTTCGTCTCCAAGTTAAGATAGGCAGTTTTTTGACGGATGACTTCTTGTCGGATGTTGGCGTGCGCCAAGGAGACAACCTTAGTCCCAACCTTTTTAAACTTTTCCTACACGACTTACCGGACATATTCGACAATAGTTGTGAACCTGTGAAGTTACAGTTTAGCAATTTGAGCTGTCTTTTATATGCTGAGTCTCGTATTAGTCTTCAAAATAGTCTTGATAAACCAAATATGTATTGCAAAGACTGGAACTTAAAGATTAACTTAGCCAAGACTAAAGTTTTGGTGTTTTCACCTTCAGGGAGGACTGCTACATGTAGTGTTAAAATAGACGATAATGTTATTGAACAAGTTCACTGCTACACATACTTAGGAACAGTTTTCAATCAGTCCGGTTCATTTTCAGAAGCTAAGCAGCATATGTACAATAAATCGTTTTTTCACCTCACTAAGTCATTTGGAAACTTCCAGCCAAATATAGGGACGAGTTTACATATTTTTGATCATACCGTTAAACCAATTCTTCTGTATGGAGCGGAGATATGGGGTGGTATTAATGGGAGTGTTCTACAGAAAGGTACTGACTATTTTGTTAAACTATTGGATGAGGCACCTTGTGAAAAATTACATTTGCGATATTGTAAACATATTTTAGGAGTACATTCTAAGTCAAGTAATTTGGCAGTTAGAGGGGAACTTGGCAGATTGCCAATTTCCTTAAATATTGCCAGTATGTCTATAAAATACTGGACAAGACTTTCATACTAGTCTACTAGGAGAAGCGTATGCATTATCATGCGATCTCCATAGACAGAATATTGACTCTTGGATAGGAGGAGTCGAAGCAATTCTTGAGATGCTACATCTTTCTCATTTATCACCAAGATTGTTTTCCATGTCAGCTCGAAAGCTAAGTAATACAGTTTATCGGTGCATCTCAAATTTATACATTGAAAATTGGTCGTTATGCGTGAAAATTCCAAATTTTCAAAAATCTATTTTAGAAAATCCAATCCAATCACGTTTCGTTCTGGAACCATACCTTTTACTCTATCTGCAATTCTGAACATCAGAGAGCGTTAACTCTTTTTCGGATAAGTGCTCATGGTCTCAGTATTGAACGGGGCAGATATTGTAAGATGGATATTATTAATAGAAAATGTATTTTTTGTGGTGTAATTGAAGATGAAGTTCATTTCGTAATTAGATGCCAAGCTTATGCAGATATTAGATTATCTTTATTCACTACTGCTAGCAAAATATCAGTAAATTTTATCACTTTGTCAGATGTTGACAAATTTATATGGTTAATGAGTAATGAAAATCATACATTAACCTGTGCTTTGGCAAAATTTATGTATGAAGCAGTGAATTGTAAAGAAAAATAACTCAGCTCGTTAAAGTGCCTTACACTCAGATATATAGCTTGAAAACCATTAATTAATATGTCTTTTTGTACGTTGTTGTTAAATCTTTATTCTTTTCACGGTAGGGGTGGGTAAATCATTATTAATCAGGGATCTGGCTGGTCATTGACTGGGTGGTACATTGTCAATCTTATAAGCAAACCTTCGATATCTTTGTAAACATTATTATCAATTCAATTGTATGCTCTTTATAGGGTGCTGAGATCAGCAATAGGATTCTATTCTATTCATTCCGATGTAGCGTGACGTCACATTTGAATAAAACTTGAAGGAAGGAGACCGCTATAACGTCATAACGTTCTACAAACCAAGAGAGACAAGCGATGCAAGTTTTAAAGATAACTTAAATATTGTTATTAGTACAATTTTGCAAAATATATTTGCCCCCAAAACGTATAAAAGTTATGTTCACATCAGACAAGATGCATGTAAGCAACATTTTAGATAAAATTAAAAGTTTCGCAGCTCACCTTTAATATGAAGAACCCTAGGTTATTGGATTGTACGGTTTCGTGTGGAATCCCTGGCTCACGAGCAGTGAGGCAAGGGCAGAGACGATCTCGCGAGATCCTTCCCTGAACCATGAACGAGTTCATACAAAGTCGCACAATCTAATAACTCATTGATCAATCACCTTGACACAGAAATGAAGAATAAATGTAAAATACTTAAACAACTTCTGTTACATTTGAGGTGTCATTGATAGATCACTATCACACTGATTATACAGTTGTCACCTGTCGCCTGCAAATTTGTAAACAGAAAGTAGTTACGGCCATCAAATGTCCAATATCATATCCAACTGTCCATTAATAAAAAAAAATATTGGACACGTGATTATATAATTATATAATTATTATAATTGACGACGTTTTGCTTGCTACAAACGGGAGAAGAGGATCAAATACCCAGGTAGCAATTTACGAAAAAAAGGTGTTGGATGAGAAAACGAAGAACTGTCAACACTTTCACATGGATCTGATGAGCATTTCTGCTTCACTAAGCTGTTCACCAAACCAGTAATACGATTGTGTAGTATATATCTCACTATAATTTATGAAATCGTCCACGTTTCTTCGTCTGTTTGAGAGCGACCACGAACCCAACTCCCTCACTCACCCACCATGTGTGTTTGATTACTTGTATCCGCCGTATGTGCAGCCATACTTTTCGTAGAAAGACCATGAAACTTTGTGGCGACTTTAGTGGGATCAATACAGGTAACTTAAAATTGAAGGAAAATAAAACAACGGGGCATCTTATGCCTATTGTACGGTGGCTCATAAGTGACATGGGCTTTTTTTTAATTATGTAATTTTCTTTTGCATTATCACCTAGGTGGAAATTATTCTCACCCGGGTGATATTATTCTCACCTGGGTGGAAAATATTCTCACCTGGGTGAAAATTATATTCACCTGGGTGGAAGTTATTTTCACCTGGGTGATATTATTATCACCTGGGTGGAAATTATTTTCACCTGGGTGATATTATTATCACCTGGGTGGAAATTATTCTCACCTGGGTGGAAATTATTTTCACCTGGGTGGTATTATTATCACCTGGGTGGAAATTATTCTCACCCGAGTAGAAATTATTTTCACCTGGGTTGAAATTATTTTCACCTGGGTGATATTATTATCATCACCTGGGTGGAAATTATTCTCACCTGGGTGGAAATTATTTTCACCCAGGTGATAATAATATTACCCAGGTGAAAATAATTTCCACCTAGGTGATAATGCAAAAAGAAAAAAAATATTTAATTGAAAAAAGCAATGTCACTTATGAGCCACCGTGAGCCACCGTACTATTGAGTGTCGGTTCCTTTTTTTTTACGAGAAAGGTCCCCCGGTCGGAACTCCGTCAAGGTGCAACTTTGTCAAGATAGCTATGGCACCTGGGGGGGAGACTTGAGATAGGAAAAGGTATCGAGAACATTAAATATTCATTTTCACATTTTCTCACAGAACTGTACATGGGCATTTTCGTTCTGACTGTTTGTCATTCAATTCATTCACTATACTATAGACGCATCCATACCTTCTGCTTAATTATTTACCACAAACTACATGCAAATAAAGGAGACAGAATGACATAAACAGAAGCCTACATATATATGTACGGTCCAACGACTTCGGGATGTGACTAAAAGCGATTGTGAAAAAAAGATGGCTCATGTCATCAGGCAAGTGGGCTTGGCGGATTGGCGTGGAGTAATCTGAACGTAGTATGTGAATAGTTCATAAGAAACTACACATGTATCTGCTCGTTCCATATATGCTGTTATATGAAATAGGTGTCTGGGTTATGGACGTGGGACTTCTTTAATGGACAACGGTTGAATATTGAATGACGGTCTAGACGCTTGTAGGCCTATAGGATAAATGCATACAACCTTATAATTGATATTTAATATATCACTGCACGTCGATAAACATTTTATTAATGCAGATTACTGAGCTATATCAAACATTGTAAATGTGTCAGTATTCCCGCAGTCATCGTATATTACATTCCAGTTCTAAATGCATAATATTAGAAAAATATTGAATAGTAAAGTGGATATACTGATTTCCTGAAAAATAATCAATTCTGCAGTGCGCATGCTCAAATTTGATCTACTTGCCCGTTCAAAGGACGGGTTTTACGCTAGTATGGTTCATAATCCACTAGCAACTCTGTTATGGCACAGTTTCTTCAACATCTATATACACCTGTGATAATTAGTTAACCTGTACAAAAAAAACTAGTCAAAACTTGACAATAGACTCCTGGTATTATACATACCACATATCACAATAATGGTGGAGTATTAAGATCGAATTTAAAATCACTCAAGAATGATTATGAGTTAAGGTATTGAAACATAGTATAAATACAGGCGTTACAGATCCGGCGTTTTCGGCTGAAATTATTGCCTCTTGACTCCGAAAATGGGAGGAAATTGTGGAACGTATGTTTCAAAATCCCAAAGATTTTAACTATTTTGTTTTCCTATTTCCTCTCTAGAAGCTGTGTAAGAGGACGGTTAATTGTATTATGGACATATGAGTGCATTCTGAACCCATCCTAGAAGTCAGTTTTAACAACGTAAACTATGTAAGGTAATATAAGGGACTCGTTGTAATGCCAAACTTTTTGTCTTTGGAATGTCTGATGTATTAACAGGACAGAGATTTATGCTAATGGAACAGCCGATTGCTTGGAAAGCGACACACTTCAGGGGATCTTCAATGAGCTTCGGCCGAAGTTGGCCAGATAAATCTATTCTATATATAATAGAAACTTTGCAAAATCAATACTGTTTGTGGATATTTATACAGATGATGAACCGCTCGCGTAGAGAATTGTCTGATATTGATTAATCAGTTTGAAGGTTAATGGCTTAATACACGAGTAGTGTAACTCCGAAAAACTTAAGGCTCATTTTCATTCAATATTTCGGCTCTTTATTTTGCCATCATCAGGAGTGGCTTAAGTACTCGTAAAAGAAACAAATCACAGCATTTTCTTAGGGCACTATACTATAGTGCTACCAGATATTGTCCTAAAAAGTATTGCTAATAAAATGTAGATTTATGAAATATAGAAATGGTAAAGAATTGACAAAACGCATTCTTTCAGCTTCCAAGAGAAGGAACGTACATGTACTCGAACCTACATCCAAACATATCAAACACTGCAATGTTTCACATTCACTAAATGCTGTATATCTTTAATTTGGGTCATGTCTGAGCTCTAAGACATTACAATATATCCATCGTCAATGGATTTTGGAGGTCAAAGTATTATATTTGGAACTAAAGTTCATAAAACTAAAGCTGACTGAAGTCGATTCCACGGCAAAGTAGATAGTTGCAATGATGACGTTGTTAGCTGCACCTTCCTGGATATTCCAGAATGATCTGCACTTGATTTATATCTATTGCTTGGTACCAATCACGATTCGACTGAAATAGTCTCTACGGCAAGGTAGATCGTTACAATGATGACATGCCGGTAATTAATTTGTCCATAATGAACCATTGATGATTTGTGCAAAAGTCTCAACCCCGTCTAAAAGTTGTACACAACAAATTAGTCGCTTCCTCGTGTGCAAGACGTTGGAATGATACTTAGTTTTTATGAGATTAAAAATAATCACTTGCAAAATGGAACTGCGTGCTAGCAAACCCTATTCCAGCTCCTATGTTCATAATATATATATACGGTGTGATATCAATTTTCAATAATTTAAACAGAAGAATTTCTCTTTCATTTCAGTTCATTTGAAAATGTCATAAAACCAAAGAATGAATATTGCTTTGATAGTGTACACGTGATTCAATTTCCAATAAACGTCAGTCTCCAGCCTATACACCATATGATTGAACACGTTAATCTGGCGGCCGAGTAAAATATAACCACTGTGTTGATTTACATAGGCTGATCGTCCCCTAGATTTGAACATTATAGTATGCTCTACAGAGTGTCCAATTGCTCCACAATGAAATGGACGAATGTACTACGTTTGTTTTGTTTTGCTTTCTTGTCTGAACTACCGTGTACTTTGATTTTCATTTTCTCTCTCTGACAGAGCAGACTACATTCTAGCTAGTCTGCTTGCGATCAATCTCACCAAACATTTCAGTGGCCGACGCGTCACTGTTTTGAGTTCACGTCTCATGACCAATATTGTCGTTTTGTCGAATCTTGTATTTGTAAATATGTTATCTTCTTATTTTACTTTTGTATCCTGCACTGTGATTCCTGGTCAGTTCGCTCATACATATACTGATACATCTCAATATGGATAATAATACACCTGAGGAGGATGTTCCACTCACGAACCTTATATCATTCCTTCCTTTTTTTAATGAGGATATGCCAGAAGAAATTAGCCACGACTGCCCTGTCAACACAGTAATAAATCTTGACTTCATAGAAAACATGTGTTTTAACCCAGTCCAACTAAATGATATTGACCATTGTAAAGCTCTTACAGACGATAACGATTTTGAAATTACTCATTGGAATAATATTAATATTCACCAGTCAAAATATTTCACTGACACATCTTTTATCGAGGAAATTAATATATTACCATGTGGTGATAATAATAGTGATACCCTGTCTTTTCTACATTTGAATGCTAGGAGCCTTAAAAAACACTTCTCTGAGATCACTGGTTTTATTCATAATTTAAAATATCAATATTCCGTTCTGGGATTTTCAGAAAGTTGGTTAAATCCTGCAACTGAGAAGCTATTTGATATACCTGGCTATACACCCTTTCCGTCGTCACGAAGCAAGAAAAAAGGAGGCGGCCTAATTTTTTATGTTAATGAAAACTTCAAAAATTGCAAAATTCGAGACGATCTCTCACACTTTGACGAGGACGGTGAATATGAATCTCTCTTTTTGGAATTAGTTTTGGATGAGAAGAAATATATCGTTGGAATATTCTACAGACCTCCAGGCAAAAATGTCAATATTTTCAACAAGTATCTGCTCTCCGTTCTTAAAACCCCTGACATCGAAAAGAATAAGTGTGTTTTGATGGGAGACTTCAACATAGATCTCTTTAAAATTGATCGACATGTACCTTCCAAAGACTTTATAGAGACTATGAAGTCCCATTATTTTTTCCCACAAATTACCAAACCAACCAGAGTTAGAGCTCACTCATCTACACTGATAGATAATATATTTACTAATTTTCATGAAGATAACCTCTTGTCCGGTATTTTTCTAACTGACATTACTGACCACTTCCCAATATTTCACATTTTGAAGGCCGAGTCCATTCGTAAACATACATACCAAAAAATAACCTACCGTAAAATTACCCTTGAACAAAAAGAACAGTTCGTACACCAGATTAAAGAAACGGACTGGAGCTCTATCAATCCTGACAGCACAGATCCCAACATCCCTTTAAATAGTTTTCTCTCCAAATTTAATCCCATTTATAACGAATGCTTCCCTTTGACAACCTGTACTACTTTCACCAAGAAAATCATCAAACCGTGGATCACTTACGGAATCCTAAACTCCATCCACGAAAAGAACAGACTCTATCGACTGTACCTCGTCACACATGATGCCAATACCCACCGACAATACAGAATATACAGAAATAAATTAAACCATACCATCCGTCTATCTAAAAAACACTACTTTGAACAGAAATTTAATGAAAGCAACCAAGACATTAAAGGTACATGGAAGGTATTAAACCAACTCCTGAACAGAAACAAATCGAAGCAAACGCCGGAGTCGTTTGAAATAAATGGGGAGACAATATCAGACAATGGAACAATCGCCAACAAATTTAATGAATATTTTAGCACAGTTGCTTCAAAGCTTGACTCCAAAATCCCAAATACAGGGTCGAATTTTACTGACTACCTCGGTACCCCTGTTCCTGATAATTTTGAGTTCACACAAGTTACTCCTGTTGATGTGAAGAAGACAATAATGAGCCTGAAATCAGCAGCACCTGGACTAGATGATATACGAATGTCTGTGATCAAACTGGTTTCTGATTACATTTTAACTCCACTTTCCTCTATTATGGATTCCTCTTTCACTTGTGGAACAGTGCCAGCTCTATTAAAACGTGCCAAAATAATACCAATTTACAAATCTGACGACCCCTCTACTCTGTCAAACTATCGACCAATATCTGTCCTACCTTGTCTCAGCAAAATACTTGAGAAACTCGCTATTATTAAAATAATAGATTTTCTTGATGCAAATGGAACAATCTCTCACGAACAATTTGGTTTTAGAGCTAATCACTCGACATCTCAAGCAGCATGCTCTTTATATGACACGCTGATCACTGCAAAAGAATCGAAATGTTACAGTATAGTCTCTTTTCTTGATCTTTCGAAAGCGTTTGACACTGTCAATCATAATATTCTACTCTCCAAGCTTGAGCACTATGGTTTTCGAGGACAATCAAATACCTGGTTTAACAGCTATTTGTCTGGTCGATCACAAACCGTTGTATACAATGAGACTTTGTCAGAGCCAATGTCTATAGGATATGGTGTCCCTCAAGTGTCAATCCCCGGACCTATGCTTTTTCTTCTTTATATTAATGATATAAATAGCGCAACCGATATGTTAAAAATTATTCTCTTTGCTGATGACACCAGTGCTGTATTCTCTTCCAACAACATATCAGATGTATTTAATATCATGTCACAGGAATTACAGAAACTTCATAGCTGGTTCTGCTGTAATCGCCTGTCGTTAAATATTAAAAAAACCAAATACATGTTAATAAAACCCCATGCCCAACGACCAATAGCTAATGTGTCTGGACTATTTATCTCGGGAACAGAAATTGAACAAGTCCATCAATTTAAATTCTTAGGCATTTATATTAATGACCAGTTAAATTGGAAATATCATATAAACTATATATGCAACAAAGTATCGAGAAACTTAGGGATTATAAACCATATTAAAAATTCGATCAATAAGAAAACATTATGTATACTCTAT
>JAVTVY010004632.1:0-39267 GCA_036873755.1 Hanleya hanleyi
AACATGCCGTCCATACTCTATATGTCTACATGTTGGTCGTTGACGTTACGGAGGTGACCGAAGAGACACGGAGATTACCGAAGATGTCACGGCTCGGCCCTCGACTTGGGGATAGTTGAACTGAGTGTGCTAAAAATAGATCACCAGCTAGCGTGTTATAAAAGGGAGGCGGCCTGGCCGTTTCCTCAGACAATCTGTCAACCACCAAGATGTTCACTTGCACAACTTGCCAGAAGATGTTTACTCGTCTAGATAAGTTACGACGCCACGAGGCCTCCACCCACAACGATGCCCGGTATCCTTGTATATCCTTGTATAATCTGCGCACGGTCATTCAATCGGAAGGATAATTTACTGCGCCATGAGAGGGTACTCCACGCGGGTGCGACAGTACTATGTAATGATTGTGGTCGACTCTTCAAACGAGTAGGTCAGTTAGTCGGACTCAGTCGGTTTAGACGGCACCAACGTTTGAGGCATGCCCCGTCTCTACGGTTTGGGCGACAACTTTCCACTAAAGAGGAGCCGCGGAAGGTCAGACCCAGTGAAGATGAACCCGGAGAGACGAACGCCACTGGTGATGCGATGACGCAGAGCCTGCCTATACCCACGGTCCAGGAGGGCCTGGATATCCAGCCGGACCCCTCCGTTACGGTTTCGAGTCATACGCCTGACAACATCGAACATTTTCTGGACGAGCCCATAAATGTTCCTAGCGATCTCTTACAGGACGCCCAGCCAGTGAGTGACATTTATCGGCGTCACTGGTCCATGATACGGCACTGTTTCTACCGTCATCGCCCTATTCAAGATATCTACAATTTCCGACTGACCGACCTCGCCCGTCTACGCAGCTACATGGAAGCCATCTTCAATGACCAAGCTACGTCCTTCAAATTGAATCTGGCGTTTGGTTATGTGCTGCGGCATAAGGAGACAGACCAAGTCCGATACTTTTACCCGAGCAGTAACATCCGGGTATTTGACCAACCGTTTACCATCATTAACCGAGTGTCGCTAAAGACGATGCTGGAGAAACTGGACACCGTGGATCCCTTGAAATGGGCCCAACAACAACGCCCCAACACCAAGTGGACAGTGGAGAGGGTGACCAATGTTACGTTCTTCGTGACCAAACTACGGAATATTGCCATCGGGTGAATGTATTCACCCATGCACTGATAGATACTCAGAATGCACAAACATGTATCTGAGGATATGTTGCCTCAACGGTATCCTGGCCTGCCCGACGATGATTAGAATAAATGGTTCAGATGGCACTTTCTGAAATGGAGACTTCTGATTGGACAAGAATACATCTAACGGACAGGAACGAATATGAAACATGCAAATGGTGGCCTCTGATTGGATAAGAATCTTCTTGAATTGTAAATATACCCAACGCGGCTCCCCCAGCGTGGGTATGATGTAACATTGGGGAGAATAAACTATATGAAAAAAACTTCTTGTTGTTGTTGTTCTCTCGTGTGTCATCCTTGTTGTTGTTGCTGTTGTTGTTCTCTCTCCGGTCTATATCATGGCGTTATGTTAGAGTGTTAAGGTGTAACGACGAGCGTTGACGGGCATCACTGCATTTCGAAGAATTAGTGACAATTCCATGGAATATCAGAGCTTCTGATCTATTTCACCAGGGCGTTGAAGCATTAAGAATGGTGTTGGTGGGCGTTGCTACAAGATGACACCTCACACGGTCCATTTGGACCACGGATGGTCCATCTCTACACCAAATACCTCCTTTCACTGCCCCAAAATGCTCACTTTCGCTACTACTCCTACTGATGACGTCACCAATGACGTCACAGATGACGCGAACATACCTCAAATCGGAATGTACACCCCGAGAGCTACAAAATGACACCTCACACGACGCATTCGGACTAAGGATGGTGCATCTCTACACCAAACTCACCCTCACGCACCCACAAAATGTCCACTTTCGCTACTACTCGTACCGATGACGTCATCAATGACGTCACAGATGACGCGGACATCCCTCAAATCGGAATGTACACCCCGAGAACTACAAGATGACACATTCCAGGACGCATTCGAACCGTGAATAGCCCATCTCGATCCCAAATACCTTCATGTACTGCCCGAAAATGACCACTTTACTTACTACAACCAACTGCGCCTGCGCAGATTGACGCGACTTGCATTCAAAAACACGCCATTCTGACTCTACCCCACACAAGCTTCACTTTGACACCCTCCACGACCCATTCGGACCCATAGCGGTCCATCTCTACCCAAACACCTTCATGTACTGCCCCAAAATGGCCACTTTACTTAATACAACCAACTGCGCATGCGCAGATTGACGCGACTTGCATTCAAAAACACACCATTCTGACTCTACCCCACACAAGCTTCACTTTGACACCTCACACGACCCATTCGAACCGTGATTAGCCCATCTCTAACCCAAACACACCCCTATGCGCGCGCTGCGGCCGGGGCGGAATTCAAAAAAAAAAATTTCAAAAAAAAAAATCTTCGTACACAAGATCAACAAAATTTTATTTTTGAGGTAGCGGGTCGAGTGAGGTATCATATTGAAGCTGACGTGAAATGCTTCACATTGATACCTCACTCGACCCCATTGGACCACTAGGGGCTCCCCTAACGCCCAAAAGGTTATTGGTGGTGGATAGTGGTGATGGCGTAAAAATTTTTTTTGGAGGTAGTGGGTCGAGTGAGGTATCAAATTGAAGCTGCCGTGAAATGCTTCACATTGATACCTCACTCGACCCCATTGAACCATTAGGGCTCCCCTAGCTGCAAAAATAAGAAACGCCATGACCACTACCCACCACCAATAACCTTTTTGGAGTTAGAGGCGTCCCTAATGGACCAATCGGGTCGAGTGACGTATCAAATTGAAGGTGACGTGAAGCAGCATCCGATAGACTGGGTGTGGGCTTGAATTAGGGTGATTCTACGCATGCGCGAAGATTATATCAAAAATATCAATATTCAAAATAGCCTTTTTGGGGTTAGAGGCGTCCCTAATGGTCCAATCGGGTCGAGTGAGGTATCAAACCAATCGGGTCGAGTGAGGTATCAAATTGAAGGTGACGTGAAGGCGCATCTGATAGACTGGGTGTGGGCTTGAATTAGGGTAATTCTACGCATGCGCGAAGGCCGAAGGCTATGAAACTAGCCTTTTTGGAGCTAGAAGAGCCCCTAGTGGTCCGATGGAGCCGAGTGAGGTATCAATGTGAAGGTAAGATGAAGGGACATATGATGGACTGGTGTGGGTTGAACTATCAGCATTCTGCGCATGCGCAAGAATGGAAATAGACGTTTTGGAGCTATTTGACTATTAAAAAAGGAAAAAGAATGAACACATTTTTTAATTTTCTACTATTTTTTTATTAACACACAATGAACGTATTCACAATTGAATTTAATACACATTAACAGTGAGTATTGAATTTTTAAATACACATTAACAGTGAAAAAATTTTTTTTTGTAATACAATTATACACTCTCCAGATCAATACATGTTTTCCTTGTTCTCAATAGTTCGTCAACAAGACTTGTTTGAATTTATCATCATCTTTCTGGCCTTGGTGCACATAGATGTACGTCACAATCTCTTCACGTGGGATTTTGGAAGGACAAGCCGCTACCACTGCCAGGGCGATTTCTGTCTCGTCACATAAAAGGTAAAAACATGAATGTCTCCTACGGGCCACCGTATGATAAAGAGATATGGACTATCAGTATTGAAAGTGATGCAATTTGCAGTTGTTACGGTTCGATAAATAATCTGAGATGAACTGAATGATTGTGGTAGTAGGCGTGGCATAGTAGTAAATTTATAAATGACCCGTCACTGCGCGTGAAGAATGGCTACATTTTGCATCGGTGACAGCTGTCACTCAGACCAGGTCAAGCAGATGGTTGACCGCAGATGTGTTTTCAGTAGAGTTGATGGATGCTAGGTGAATGATGTGTAAATTTTGACAAAACATAAGGTAGAACTGGAAAGACTATCACTTGGACTTCGGCTGAGTTGTAGGTGAGCTTGTAATTTACAGTGATTTCAATATATCACGTAAACCGCGCTACGTGCCCAAGGATTGATGCGTTTACATTCACCTACAGACATCTACGCATAAAAATGAAAATTTCCCGGTGTAGTGTTCGCATGGTCAGGAATGGGACTAAACTGGTTATAATGAAGGTAAGACAATTTTCCCTACTATATACTAATTTGTGCTTTCAATGAAAAATGTATCTTAAAATATTGCGAATGTGCGTAACAACAACAACAACAACATGGTAGGCTAGAATGTTCGATTTCGTGTACCACAACCGAAAAAATGTCTATCTGGAAAACTACAGCGCCCACAAAGTTGCTACGTCAGCACTAAATTCTATAGTTCTGGTAGGTTGTAACTCGAGCTTCATATTTCATAAGCTGCTTGAGAAAATACGTGAAATTTGCATTGATAAATTGTGCAAAACCGACAGTGCACTTCCACGCAATCGCGCGAATGAAATCACCCGCTCAAAGGAACTACATTGTAGCAGTCTAAAAATAGAGGTGTTTGTTGACATAAAAACAGCTGATGCATGTGGAGGATGTTTGAGTTTCACGAGAAAATTATGCCAATATATAAATGCCTCCCTATGTACTAAAATTGGCCGCTAAAAGTTTCCATGATATAGGGAAATAACTGTGATGTGTTTTTCCACAGTGACACGTTCTCCTAAAGACCGTCTAAGCTGCAAAAAAAATTCCGATGGGGGGGGGAGGGGGACATTTCCTAGCATGGATATTATTAAAAATTAATGTATATTACATACGTGTACGACGTTGATTGGTGTTACTCTGTGATACTGGTCAATGATACTGGTCAGGCAGATGATTACACACAGGCAGTGATCAGGGAGGTCCGTTAGGCAGGCGGGCAGGAAAATCGGTGAGGCAGGCAGACAGGTCAGGTAAGTCAGATTGAAATACACCCCTTTCCCTAAAAATGGACTCCTTTTATAGCCAATTGACCTCATTTGCATATTTTCAGTAACCACAGGCCGCCATTTTGAAACACACCACCCATAACACACACAAACAAGCCGCCATCTTGAAAACGACCACCCCTAACACACACAAACAAGCCGCCATCTTGAAAACGACACCCAAAGACCTCATTTGCATATTTTCAGCGGACAACAGGCCGCCATTTTGAAAACGACCACCCCTAACACACACAAACAAGCCGCCATCTTGAAACACATATGCAAATGAGGGCTGGGGATCGGGAAAGTGAAATGCTGGGGATCGGGAAAGTGAAATTGGCCGCCATCTTGAAACCGACCACCCCCACCATACACAAACAAGCCACCATCTTGAAACACATATGCAAATGAGGGCTGGGGAAAACCCATTACACACACAAACAAGCCGCCATCTTGAAACCGACCACCCCTAACATACACAAACAAGCCGCCATCTTGAACATATGCAAATGAGGGCTGGGGAAAACCCATAACACACACAAACAAGCCGCCATCTTGAAAACGACCACCCCCACCATACAAAAACAAGCCGCCATCTTGAAACCGACCACCCCTAACATACACAAACAAGCCGCCATCTTGAAAACGACCACCCCCACCATACAAAAACAAGCCGCCATCTTGAAACACACCACCCCACCATACAAAAACAAGCCGCCATCTTGAATAAACCCAATTTTTGGAAAAACCCAGTGCAAGTGCACTCATAGGCCACGCCCCAATAACCCCCTCGCTCCGCCCCAAATGACGTCAAAACAGGTTCTCGCGCATGCGCAGTTGAGGGGTAAAGGTAGCAGATACTCCCTACCTACTACTCGCGCGTTATATTCATATCAAGTATGGTGCGGCTTGTGTTCAATGAGGCTTGGAATGTTTATACAATCAATTTTCTTCTCACTGTTACACAATAAATATTTGCTGCGTGGAATCCAGTCATTTGTTCCATAGGGGCAATATTCTCATCAGCCATCACCATTCAATGTGAATGTGATACATGTACAAGTCCATGGTCATTGATACAGTAAGGTGAAGGCGAAGGTGACCTGTAACACCAGTATACAAAATTATACCGAGCGCATTGAATCCTCATCATATGATGTTGAGACAGATCAGAACGAAGTGTCGGTAAAATCAGGTGTGTTTTGAAGAGCATTCTCTCATCAATGATGATGCTATACTGTACACATACAAAATATGAAGTGTTGCTGTGTTGGGCCTATAGCACAAAATCACAAGCAAGTTGGTACAACTAGGCACACAGGGTCTCGTTTCTGTCGCTAACGTGTTGATTTGGGTGAGGGGATCCTCTCATGGGGAGGTGTGGGTGGGATGGGGCCTAATGTCTCAAGCACTTTTCCAGGTTTTCCATCAATATACTCTATTCCATACCCCAATATTTCAAGCACGTCAAATCAAACAAAAATTATTTGCTGGGAATGTGACTTTCACATCCCTGTCTGGACATGCTAGTGAGGAACCCTCAATCCCAGATTAATTACCATTGATGAAGCTAACGTCCAACAAATGCAAAATTGAGCTTGGCATCCGGCCGTATGTTATTCAGTGATGTATTACGCTACGGACCCTGTTGCCTCGACGGAGGTCTTTGCGCTCATCCAGCGCTTGTTTTTACTACTGATGACCTCGATTATACCGCGTTGATGTAAGTGAGTGAATAAGATTTAACGTCGCTTTCAACATTATTTTAGTCACACGGCGACGAACCAACTAAGCTCCACTCAGCCTAGTTGCGTTCCTGTTGTTTCAAAAAAGTAAATCTCTGAAGCAACATGGAACTACACATCCGCCATCCTCCCTATGTAACACTCATGCCTTTGTTAATATTCGTTTCCAAAGCAAATTTACGTCAGTCACAAATAAATATATATACTATCAGAAGTGGATGAAAACTCTGATACTATTCTATATCTGGTGTGTCATCCACCTATACCATAATTCACCAATATATAGGATATATGAAACCGATATAAACTCTTGTAATAACCAAACGCACCAAACAAGAATAGTGACGTAGCTGTTACCATAGCTACGTCACCAACTACCGACTCTTGTCAATTTGTGCTGACTACAGTTCGCCATTCATGATTTTCTGTTGTATCTTTCAACCCATGAACGAACACTGGTACTTGAGAAGCCACCACGGGGATTGTAAATAACTTTGATCCACTCGCGTGTTTACTCCTTTCACGACTTGTACAATATACTCCACTATTATACTTCTACTTTTGAAAACTTCATAATATACCACCACCCTTATCAGATGAACAACAACTGAAAATTTCTATCTTGAATAGATTTTAGCTCACCACAGTTCATTTCATCTTCATTATTCGGACAGTCTTGGTATCCATTACATAGACTCCAACTAAGGACCCAATTAGCATCGGGGCATTTGTACATGTCTACAAAGCAAGTAAAGTAAACCAATATTCAATTCAATTCAATTCAATTCAATTTTATTGTACATATACGCTCACAATGGAGCAGGGTACAAACAGTGAAATCAAAACACACAATTAAAGAATAATGCATAATAGGCTGTTGATATGAAATTACTAAATGAGTATTCACTTTTATGACTAGTATAACAAGGCAAACCTGTATATTCTATATGCAGATACTAATGACGTACTCTTAAAATAATTAGATTGAAATTCAATCCATCAGACCGAAACTAGTGACCAATCTTGAAACCGATAAAATGAATCTGTTATAGACAGAAAATTCAATCTACCAGATTGAAATCCTCAATACAATACGATATGTACCGTAGTTAGTGTTCTTGTAGGTAGTCTGATCTATCCTGTTGGATACGATAGTCTAAGTTACATTCCAACAAACCTTGTTGATAGTCTTTTTGGCCAATCATCAGTCCAGAAAATTTTGCTCTTATGTTCTAGTGTATCAGGTCGGAGCTATAGCCTACCAGCACACAGTCTCTGGCTGTACGTCCTCAGTTTTATATGAGGTATAGAATCGGTGCCAGAGGATAAATAATGATGATTTAAATTAGGTATATTTTGGTGCTATTTTTTTTTGGAAAATATTTAAAAAGTTAAAGCGCTCATGTAGTTTGCGACAACACCTCATCCTATTGCACATTCTCCTAAAGAAGGGTATGATTCAGTATTGGGCCTTGACCATCCGTCCCTCCATCCATCCATCCATCCGTCCCTCCATCCGTCCCTCCATCCATCCATCCATCCATCCGTCCCTTCATCCGTCCCTCCATCCATCCATCCGTCCCTCCATCCATCCATCCATCCATCCGCCCCTCCATCCATCCATCCGTCCCTCCATCCATCCATCCGCAGTGACTATGACGATACTGCTGTTTCACATCATATTCAGTGTACAGATTGTAAAAACCTTTGGATTGAATGATGAACCTCAAATATTTTGTGATCCGAGTCAAATAAAAATGTGTAAGTGTACCGCACACTTCATTGCGCAGTATCCCCAACAGATAACTGTTATCTCGCCCACCCATATTTGATACACTCTTGTTTTACCTTGGTATATGAATACTATACTTACAATAGCCTGGAACCATCTCAATTTCAAGCATATCGGGTGCAGCAATAACTCCTGTCCCACAACAAGCCACCACGACAAGGGCAATCAACATTATTATTCCGGATTTGGTTAGCAAGTGGTTATACTGCCTTTGACTCTGTGTTATACTGGAATTGTTTAACAAAGTGTTTTACCAACAGTCTTTGGGTCTGTCAATGAGAGCTAGCACTGTTGAACATAATATATACCAATATCGAGTGGACCAGATGTCTTCTCTCTGTGTACGTTCCTTTTCCAGAGGAAGGGGACAGTATGACACTGAAATAGAGCTACATGTAGGACACAAGTCTGGAGAGGGAACAATATAGTTTGGGAGACAGATGTGAAAGCTCTATAATTATCTAAATTTTGATAATATCAGCAGCCGTATTTTCATAATAATTTGGCGTATATCGGTTCCGTTTATTATCTCGGGGAATCTGTCTGCTGTAAACACTATTATTGTGCCATAATAACGTATTGTGATGATACAGGGTAGGTATTACAGAGTATAATACAAACGATGATGTTCGCTAATAATAATATGATTGTATCGCGTAGCTCAGACAAACTCCCCAATAACATAGTCTAGTCAGACAAAGATCCAAGGACATCGAGCAATGAAGTGGATTCAGGTTGATGTGACCGACCAATAGGTTACTTAATTCTTCCAAGAATCTGCAATGGAAAAATACTAAACATACACCGTAGGCCTATAGATCCGTCTGGAATATTAACATATAGTCGGTCGGCCACATGGGCAAAATAGCATTTGACATGGCATTTTTTGTTAGAAGCTGGAAACTATGCTACATGTCTGCGGAATATCATGCTCTAAAACGTAGGGGTGGATGCCCATAACAAAATTGCGTTTTTCGGACATAGCAGGCACGGCGGGGAGGGGGGCTACGGGGGCTGAAGCCCCCCCCCAATAATTTGGTCAACTTTTCTAAAATTCATATGATGTCAACGCAAAAATACTTCAATGAATAGGTATTTTCGAAATGAAAAGTAAAATGAATTGACTGTGTCGTATATCTATCGCATAACTAAAACTATTTACAACTGTCCAGCATTAGTGGACCAGCCAAAGCTCTAGATTTTTTAGTTTTTTATTGTTAGGTTCACAAAGGTTAATAGTGTTGTACCATATAAAGATGGTGGAGATAAATGATTAAATCCTCATACCATGTATGCCACCAATTACTTTCGTCTGTCCATTTTAATTAGTCGTCTACTTTGGAGCTTGTCTAAAATAAGTAGTAAACTCTGCATAAATTTTCTTTTCTGCATTGTGTAGAACAAAGTAAACTCTACAAAATAACTACCATTATTCCGTGATATCGATAATATATCACACTGGAAATAACTTTGTAATTATCTTCATATAAAACCCCAGTACAGTTGTTGCGTGTACCTGGGTTTAATCACATAGGAAGACGTCATAATGTATTCGTGTTTACTAGCACAAAGGTCAACAATGCCGTGTACGGTCATAGAGGTGTGCGCGGTTTATCACTCGGCAATTTCACTGAGCATGGGATACAAGCGACACTTCCACGGACCGCCTGTTATTAATATATATGGCATGAATGACCTTTGTGACAGTAGACATGAATATATTATGAGGTCTCTCTATGTAATTGAGACCCGGTACATGAAACTACTGTACTGAAGTTTCATATGGAGAAAATTACAAAGTTATTTCAAGCGTGATATATTGTCGATATCATGGAGAAATCGTAGTCATTTTGTCGAACCCAGTTTGTTCTACACGCTGCAAAAAAGAAAATTTATGTAAAAGCTTCAAAGTAGACGACTAATTAAAATGGACAGACTTTAAGACGGAATGTCCTGGACATTTCGTGATATCAGCGAAGATAAAATACTGTTATTTGATTGTTCAGCCGGCCTTGCTTTCGTCAAAATTAGAAAGAAAATGGACTTGAATAGAAAACACCCTGCGTGTCTATATATGCCCTCCTTCGCTACATGTATATCATCCAAGTTGTACTTATTCCATCACCTTGGTTGATATAGCGAATGAATTCTTCAACAACGGGAATCGTTTCCTCCCTATGGACATACAGGAGCATGCAGTGGACCGAGGTAAGTATTCATCCCACCTACCGGTAGCGCAGAAGTTGAACGTTCGCTGACGGTGGTAGAATTTTGAATATACAAGAATCACAAGTAGAAAAAATCTCTGTGCCAGTGACATGATCCATGCTTAATGAACCTTTGGATTGAATATATTTGGATTGATATACATTTAAATTATTTATACATCCGAGCATTATTTTGCTTGACGATGAATATTTACAAAAATGTTGGGAAAAATAGGCAACACAAATACAGTTTACACGGGCGAGGATTTCTTGTTTTATTGCTCGGAAATACGCTAGAACGCCTCTCCGGCCATCTAAGACCCCTGGAGCTTCCGGGGCCTAGGCGGCCCCTGGACCCTCGCCTAATTGTGCTGTGACACTAGCCCCCCCAATCAGGAATTGCTTCCGCCGTGCCTGCATAGTGGTCAGTTTTGACCAAATTCAGACCAAAGAAAAGGCAAATTTTCAGTTTTGATGGTTTATTAATCTCCAAAAACTCAGGCTGTAAGACACTATAGCACACCATGGTATATTGTTGATAGGCAGCATACATTTAAGAAATAATGTTTTCATAGGCGTGTTAAATGGTTATTTTATGCACGGTTACGCCCTTGCCCTAAAATTTATGAACTTTCCCACTATTATGTGCGCGGTGTATTACGCAAAACATGTCACACCATTTAATTTCCAACTATGCAGTTATGTCAACCATGCCATTATATATTTCAATTATGTATTAAATCACATCAGTACGGTACTGTATAAAGACAAATGCAAGCGAACTATTTTTGGGTACAGCACTTTTAAACAATTTACAGAGCTGTGACGCGGCTTAGCAACACTATGGCGGACTGTTCATTGAAAAAAATGACGGGGTGGGAGGGGTAGGTATCTATGGCCACAACATGAAAATAGAACCGGTACGTTCTTTCATTCATGCATTATCCATCGCGAGCTGATGATCCATGCAAATCAAAACGCCAAACTAATGAAATATCATCGAATCATACGAACTGTTCCTTCCGTTCTACATTTTTACTACGGTGGGGCAGAGACCATTCCTGCTGCCATTTAAACGAAAGGTATATGAAATCGAAGCCAGGAGATTGCGATCTTACCCCTATAGACCTGGTTGATAGGGATTTTCCATAGTTTAGGAGTAAAGTCCGTGTTGCTTTTTAATATGTTCAAACCCAATCCTAATTTTTACATACACCCACTAACCCTATTTTAGGGGCAAAGTTCGTGTTTCAGGATTTTATATGTTCAAACCCAATTCTAATTTTACATACAGCCACCCAGGACTTGATCGCCCTGGATGAGCGCTTCACTTTGACACCTTCCACGACCCATTTGGACCAATAGCGGCCCACTTCGATCCCAAAAATCTCCATTCCCATGCCACTTTTTCTACTGCGCATGCGGGAAAGACGACAGTTCCACGTTGCACCAGTCGGATGCTCCCTCACGAGTGCTTCACACTGATACCTCACTCGACCCAATCGGACCAATAGGGGCTCACCTAGACACCAGAACGTCTCCCACGGGCTTGTCTATGTATCACGCATGCGCAATGCAAACTTTTCAACAAATTTCAACCAATGGGAGCAGCGTACTGAATTATCTTGGGAGGCTGCTGTGAAAAGGTCTACATTTGGGGTTTTCGCTCAGAGGAGGCCATAAACACAGAGTCGAAACATATTTCATATATCAAAATAATTCTATCACTACGACTCAAGTAACTCCAGTAACTTTAAAAAAAAAGTGGAAATTATATGCTCATCGCCAGCTCGATTTCAATGTAATATGTTGTCTGCAACAGTGACAAAAATGGCGCCCAAATGATAGCCTCGTTCCGAAGTGCATGAGGTCATCACCAATTCACCACTGAATTTCATAATTTTGTTTCTGAATTCATCCATTTCTATCAACCTTTTACCTTCATATCAACACAATCTAAAACAAATGCCATTTTCAATTTTAAAATCAAGTTTTGAGGGGAATTCCAGTCTGTGACCTCTACAACATTGGGATTCTCCCTTGCTTTTGTACGAAACAGTGCACGCCATCCCAATGGCTTCGCGACTCCTTACGTGGTGAGACGAGAAAAACAAGGTGCCACACTCCATACCGCAAATGTCCATGTGTGGGTTCTCCATTGAGAATATTCGCAAATGTTCGAATCAGTGGAGATCACCCGGAATTTGACAAACAGAGGTTTAGTCTAGTCAGAGTTGTCTTCCTTGCCTCCAAGTGGCAGAACGATCGATGCCAAAACGGGATTTCCTACAGCAAGCGCCGTCGTTTTGTTTGTTTATTTTTTGCGGAGACATACTCGACATGACACGCTCGACCCATTCTCTCCACGGCGCATGCTCCATTTCGCAGGCTCCATTATCCATCCCTGCCTCCAATAGCGGAAGTTGACCGTTACTACGTTGCTGTGGCGTATAGGGAAAACCGACGTACGCACGGTTCAGTTTGAATCCGCCCGAACAACTCCTTCATTGTCGCACATGAGCGAACTACTTTTCATATGCTCTGTCCAGATAAACACGGAAAATAATCTCCAGATAATTCTTTTTAACGCTAGGCCAACAGAGGTATTATGCAGACTTGAAAAGTAATCAAAATGTTCGGCAAACATCTATTTTACTAGATATGATGTCACTTCCGGCGATGTGAGCGAAGGCCCCGAATCCGGTCCAAAAATCTGACCGGTGGCTGGGGTATTATTAGACCCCCAGCGAGGTGGTTGGCGCTCGACCCTGTGGTCGCACTGATCATAGATTACCTCGTACAACACTTATACGTTACTACTATAAGTCTTACTTTCCATGTAGTTATGTATTGTTTTCGTGGCTATATGGACCCCGTAGACCCCCTTTGAAAGAGTGTATTCTGTCATATTGACCCTGGGGCATATGACCTTTGTGACGTCACACAAGCCCGATTCACGGAGAATGACGTGCGATACATATTGACCCCTAAGAGCTTGTGCCCGCGGATTGACACCAGAGGGGCATTGTTGTCGTACTTGTGACGTCACTTCTGGTTCCGGTCCTTTGATCCCTACGCACCAATGACCTCTGTGACGTAAACTTGAAATTGAGTCATATTGAGCTTTGACCCCTGAGTGCACTCTATCCCATGATGAATCATTTCCGGTTCCGGTCTCGTGACCGGAAGTGACCTCTGACCCCTGCGCATTCTTATTAATTTTATTTATGGCCAGTTTCCTTGGTGACATGGTTAACCAATTGACGAACGGTGAATGACGCACACTCCGACTGACCCTCATATATATATATATATATATATATATATATATATATATATACGGGACTTTTGCAGTTGATGTTATATTAAGGTGCAAAGTTGAAATTGAGTCTTATTGAACTTTGACCTCTGAGTGCACTCTTTTCCATGATGCATCACTTCCGGTTCCAGTGACTTTTGACCCCTGCGCACCATTATTAATATCCGGTATCGTGCGCATGCGCAGGGGTCAAAGGTCACTTCCGGTCACGTGACCGGCACCGGAAGTGATGCATCTTGAGATAGAGTGTACTCAGAGGTCAAAAGTCAATGACTCAACTTCAACTACCTGGACAATCTTGGTGATTCGAATGAATTTTTGAGTCGATGCATATATTATACAATCTCGTACATTTCACCCCACGCGCTTGTTTTGAACTATATGTCGGTATCCCAAGCCTGCGATTTTTGTTTGAACTCCCGATGACGATTTCAGCCAGACGTCAAAGTAGTTTTACCAGCAATGAAATTCAAACCTGTCACGTCTCATACCTCGCAGTGGACTGGCGTAATATCAGCTAGCTTAATTCACTGATTGGTTTGATTTACAATAAACCCCTTGATATATATATTTATATTTCAAACTGGTATGAGTAACTAACGATTCTAACAGATCAATCGATACACTGGCTCGCGAGGATGCCCGGAGACTTGTAGGGACAAATAAAGCTCAAATCCATGGCAAGTACATGTATGTATACCATTGTCAAGTCACCATATCATGAATTCCAGCGTGACGGAATTACAAGGTATACCATGTTTTCAGTTCTTCTGAACCCCTGTTATTACTCGTCCATTTTCCTAGCCCTATTTACTAATAACTGTAGGAGAGAGAGAAAAAAAGAAAGAAAATACAACTGTTTTCTACCTGGTCACGTGACATTGGAATACCGCGTGACGGAATTACAGTGAAGTAACCTCCGTTTGAAGACGTGTCGGTTACATACTAGTAGCCTATATATTCCATCAAAACTCAAATGTTTCTCATTTCAGGTGATGTTTTATTCGAATCGTGAGCGCCTGGACTACATTATATCTGATTTCCGTCAACTAAAGTTTCAAATTGATAAATGTGCTTAAGCAAACCTGCGTGAAGGAATTACATTTGGTCCATATTTTAAGCAGTTGCAAGTTTTCCTATTGTACAAGTTTCGATTTTATCCGGTCTCTGAGGACAGACCCAAACACATGAATTATGTTGTCAATTGTACCCGACAATTCAATTGAATGTGAAAGAGCGATGATGACTGGTCAACAACATGAGCAAAATTGTCCGGGAATGACATAACCGAGATTCTGAATTATGTGACGGAATTACATTTTGGTTGCATATTTCGTGGAATTCATGATATGCTGATTGAAGCTGAAGTATCATAAAATAGGGTCCCTATATACCGTTGTCATTATATGGTGATATATATTTCAATGACGTCACTTCATGCAGATGAGGCCATTCCAGGACTTGACCAGGTCCATACCACATTGTACAAGCCTGTCCGACTGGGATATATTTATGACGATGGAACTGTACGTTTTCCTGACGCCATCGCTGATGACACACACAAACTCAGGCCCGTAGGCTGGGTTCGAGTGCGTACGCACGCAGAGCAGACCGAGTTCCGCTGCCGGGGGAAAAAATCAGAGTGCACGGAAGGACCCGCATCCAAGGCCCTTGGACACGGCCGCCAGCTCGCAACAAATTATTATACAATTACAGTCTTTTGATGAGGTCAATATGTGTTTTTGTGGACCTGAAAAAATAATATTCACCGAGGCCGAAGGCCGAGGTGAATATTGTTTTCTCAGGTCCACAAAAACACATATTGACCGATATCAAAAGACTATAATTGTTTTATTATATGACCCAGACGTCTCGTAACCTTCTCGTTAAGTTGGTGAAAGCAATTAAAATATAACATATATTATTATATGACTGTGCGTGTTACTCTTTCTCCATTGGACCATTCGCCGTCACGTGGCTGTCGTTAATTTTCCATATTGACTCCGAAGCGGGTCCATAAATGTGATATTGACTCGGCGTGACGTATGCGTCTGCTCAGCCAATGAAAATAGTCGTTGGATTGGCCGTCGGTGTACAATTTGGCTGACGAGATCGTCGGGAGCAAAGAAAATACCTTATTATATGCTATATTCTAACTACTTTCACCAATTTAACGAGAAGGAGACGTCAGTGTCATATAATAAAACAATTATAGTCTTTTGATATCGGTCAATATGTGGTTTTGTGGACCTGAGAAAACAATATTCACCTCGGCCTTCGGCCTCGGTGAATATTGTTTTCTCAGGTCCACAAAACCACATATTGACCTCATCAAAAGACTGTAATTGTATAGTAGGTATTTTGCTTTGCTCTCCACGATCTCTTGCCTGCTTCAGCCACAGTGTAAACCGACGGCCAATCCAACGGCTAATTTCATTGGCTGAGAAGACGCACACGTCACGCCGAGTCAATATCACATTTATTGACCCGCTTTGGAGTCAATATGGACAATTAGCGACAGCCACGTGACGGCGATTGGTCCAATGGAGAAAGAGTAAAATACACAGTCATATAATAATAGATAATATTGACCTGAATAAAAATAGATCTAGAGTTGATGTCTGGTGTATTCGTGTTATGTTGTTTCGCCTCTGACCTCTAGTCCGAGTCCAGTACCTCACTTCGTTCTGCAATTTGGAATCCAGCTCCCATTATGTGTTCAATAGATAGTCCAGCTACGCTACAATCCTCAAAGCTCGTTGGAAACAATTATTCAGGCTCGTATGATCAATTACGCAATTTAATATTCAGTGATTAGCGTAAAAATATTGCTATTAACGCAATTTAATGTTCAGTGATTAGCGTGAACAGCTACTACAAGTATGTTGGAACAAAAACCTCAGTATGTTAGGCAATAGAGGGTGTGTGTGGGGGGAATCATAAGAAAATGGTACACCATATATATATATATGGGAGTGGGCTATAAGCAGAAAAAAATAGGAGGGAGGGGGCGGGGGTGTCTCATGCCGGTGTGGAGGCTAAGAATATCCCATGGTTAAGAGTGTCCGGCTCCTATCTTCTAACACAGCTAGGACACTCTTCTCCAGATATCTCCAGAGGTAGGACACTCTTCACTCAATAAAACACAGGAAGGAAGCAATCAGAGATTGCTCAATTGTATGCCCCCCCTTCCACTTTAATCCGACACTGCCCTGCCATTGTTCTGTTCTTTATTGGTTGGTGGAGGCCTAATTTGGATAATTATAAAAATTCTGTTTCAGTCACTTTTTTACCATGTCTCACAAAATACATATTCCAAGTATCAAGCAACAAGTGATAATACGATGCTTCGATGCAAGATGGTCGCCAGGGCTTTCGCCAAATCCGAAAATGTTACCTGGTTATGCGACCTACATTCCTTGGGTGTATATTGTGGTGAAATTATGAAGCGATCAGTGAATTTTGAATTTCGCACCCAATTCACTGTTTTTGGGGCAATTTCATACTTCAGGACCTATGTTGTCTGCTTTGGAATGTAGAATAACATATACATGTAATATAGCCATTTTCCTGGTTCAAATCAGTTATGGACTGAGATCCAGCTTGGACAAATAAATATATCCCATTCACTTAGGTTTAAACAAAGGGCCATAACTCTTGAAAATATAACCGAAAACAGAGAAACTTCACGCTACACACCTATGGGTCACTGACCACATATCATGCAAATTTCATACTTGTTCATACAATATTAACCGAGATCCAGCCCTACAAATCCCAATTCACAAAGATTTGAAGAAAAAAGGGCCATAACTCTTGAAAATATAGGCGAAACGTGGAGAAACTTCACGCTGCACAACTACAGGGCACTGACCACATATCCTTGAAATTTCATAATTGTTCATACAATATTAACCGAGATCCAGCCCGGACAAGTTCCAATTCACAAAGATTTGAAGAAAAAAGGGCCATAACTCTTGAAAATATAGGCGAAACGTGGAGAAAATTCACGCTGCACAACTACAGGGCACTGACCACACATCCTGCAAATTTCATAATTGTCCATACAATATTAACCGAGATCCAGCCTGGACAAGTCCCAATTCACGGAGAATTCAGGAACAAAGGGCCACAACTCTTGAAAATACAAGCGAAACGTGGAGAAACTTTACGCTGCACAACTGTGGGTCATTGACCACATATCATGCAAATTTCATACTTGTCCATACAATATTAACCAAGACCCAGCCCGGACAAGTCCCATTCACAGAGATTTAGAAAAAGGGCCATAACTCTTGAAAATGATACCGGAACTCGGAAAAAACTCTACGCTGCACAACTACGAGCCACTGGCCACATTCCATGCAAGTTTCAATCCTGTCCATCAAATATTAACCGAGATATTGCCCGGACAAGAAATTCGGACGGACAGACGGACCGACGGACGGACAAAGCGATCGCTATATGCCCCCCCTCTAGTTAGAGGGGGGCATAAAGATAGGAAACGGGACACTTATCCCCGGACACTCTTAGCCACCACCGGAGTGCATCCTCGCTAAAACCAGGGGTATCTCTATCCTAGATATAGCCTTTGGCTCACAATAGAAACCTTGACGTGGTGAAGATGACCGGAGTGAGAAGTTAATGATAATAATCTTGATCAAAGGGGATTTCCCATGGTTGAATATTAACCATCTCCCAGTCGACAAGATTATCATTCACACAACCGAGTCGATTATAGTCATATACTGAATTTATCAGTCGAAAAAATGCAGTTGGCGGATGTCGAAAATATGCTGTCAAAATGCGCCATATATGGCATCTAAATTTTCAGAAAAAATCCGGGGGGGGCCGCTAGCGGGGCTTCGCGCCTGCGGTGCTAGCATTAGGAGTTCCGCAATATTCTCTACCAAACCTCCCCGTTGCCAAACGAGCCTATGGGCTTGAAACAGTTGTCACCTTGGCAACATTTCAAGGCGATATTAAGAAATGCATAAGAGACCATCATGTGTTGGCGACAGTAAGACCATAACTGAACAATCAAGGTAATGGGAATATATTCAGACAAAAACAGCTTATCAGGGCCCTCGGTGGCCGAGTGGTCTAAGGCGCTTCGCTGGTGACCGCTAGCCTCACACCGCTGAACCGGCACGGGTTCGAGCCCAGTTGGTCCATGTGTGAAAGTTTGTCAGTTACTTGCCGAAGAGCGGTGGTTCTCTCCGGGTACTCCGGCTTCCTCCACCAACCAAACTGACTGTCACCATATGAGTGAAACAAACTTGAGTGTGACATCAAGCCAAAGTCCCTCCTCCCAAAAACAGCTTATCATAGTGTCGCATGCTTCACTTTAGCGATAGTGAGGTAAGAAAATATAAGAAATTTTGTGAAAGAAGGAATATTTCTCCATATAATATCACTTTCATAAGTACACAGAAGACAAATATTTATTCATGTATTAGTTCTCATTATTAATATGTAAAAATAAGCATGTAAATTTTTTCCACATTCTCAGCAGAGGTCGAAATGCAAAGGGCACGGCTACTGTGCCCGTTTTCGATGTGACATTGTACGCCTTTGTGAAGAGGTAGAAAATCGCGCTGTATGACTTTTCGACGTGCACCCAATTTTCCACGCACAATATGGATGCTATTTGTGAACATATCACTCTCCTTTTGAAATATGAATCGTTCTACAAAGGAAAGACAGTAGTGTCAACATCGCTGTTCCTTTCAAGGCAAGATGATTGCCCAAAAATAGCATGTCACGATGCAAGTCACCAATCTCTACTCATTTTACACTCATTCTTCTTCTTTTCTAGCTAAAATCAGTTATACACTATGGAGAAGATCACTAATTTGGATCCCCTCTACAGGTGCAATTATTGTGATTTCAGTTTGCCAGTGCCTTAGATCACAACGAAACTTAATCGTTTAATGTTTAGAACTGGTTACGACTTCCATGTACGGTATACCGTGCAGATTTCATTGATCTTTACTTAGATTTTGGATGAAGTCAACGCATCCAGTCGGCATTTAAAATACGAAAACGTGCATACAAATTGCCTGTATAACTTGAGCAAGTACGTCAACACCCTAAGTTGTAATCGAGAACACCACTGGATTGGCAAGTACAGTATATTCCGAACTTGGAATTTAAGATGAAGGCAATACATATTATACGCGAAAATATAGGCTTTCACAATCCAAATAAAACATTTTCAAAGGTGAAAATTCAACATCCAAAATTGTGCCGATATATCGAGCTAAGATTAGTATGAGATACGGCAATTCCTGGATTTGCTTCTGCAAGATTTGAAATAAATGTACCGGTAAATACAAATCACATGTAATTAAATTTTCATCCGACGACACCAAAATTGACAGAACACATTCCGTTCTGCACAACATATAAAAAAAATAATTAAAATTATAGGTCTGTGGATGCAGTTCTCTGCATGATTTTTACATGCACGGAGAAATTACAAAATATAACATTTTCGCCAATACCGGTGACAAAATATAGAGATTGGCAAGAAATACGGCACAGCATATCCTGAACCTGGTGTTGCAGAATATTAAACAATAATGTAAATTTATGCATGTTTTCACAGCTAGAATTTGCGAGGACACCCATAATAACTATGCATTCCTTTTTTCAACACATTATCAAATCAAAATATGAAAATATGTATACCCGTAAACTTAAAGGTTATACAAAATGGTCTAAAAATCTGCTACGTTTTTGTGCTAAATTGTTGTAGAGGTGATTATATAGACTTGCTTTACATGTTTGTATGTTTTCAAACTGTCCAAGGTTGGAAATAGCAGCAGTAAAGTGCGACAATTTCATGCCCCTTTCAAAACGACGAAAGCTGTGACCGCTTGACCTGTGACGTCACAACCTGATTACGATCTCTCTCAAATGCCTGTTGTGACGTCCAAATGTCAGCGACATCACACTAGAACTCCCACAGTTGGGTGAATCTTTCGTAACAACGCCCGACGTCATAGACTATGACGTTTACGGCGCAATCGTAATCGGGTTGTGACGTCATGCATCAGAGGTCACGGCTCCAATACGTTTTCCCCCACATGTGTGCTATTCGTGTCCTAAAACCCACTTCGACGACATTATTCGAGAAAAAAAATACTAATTTGTTGTTTGGAACACTACTGGGTATGTTTTAATGCAAAGTAGTATAGAGTCATTTGGTATAACCTTTAAACCTTCGATATTACTATGGCGTACCACCCAAAGGATGTGATTGGAGCTAGTAGGCCTACCATATGGACAAGCTGAGTAGGTAGCAGGTCCTTCGCGAAGTAGCCTGTTTGAGAGCGTACATCATATACGCTTCCAATATCTCCTTAAATATAAATTGGAAAGTGGATATGTGTATGTAAAAAGCTGGCCAATGGCAGCCATATTAGATTACATACTACCTTGATGAAAATCAATATCAATGGCCGTCTAACTGATGTGAAGCACCTTCTCAAGTTTAAAGTCAATCAGACGAATTGTTCTCAAGATACCGCGTTCACAAGATGCAGGACGGACGAAATCCAAGATGGGCAATGGCAGCCAACTTGGATTACATACTACCTCAATGAAAATTAATACCAATGGCCGTCTGACTGATGTGAAGCACCTTCTCAAGTTTGAAGTCAATCGAACGAATTGTTCTCACGATACCGCGTTCACAGTTTGTGGGACGGACGGAATCCAAGATGGTCAATGGCAGCCATCTTGGATTACATACCTCTGTGAAAATCGATACCAATGGCCATCTAGCTGATGTGAAGCACATTCTCGAGTTTGAAGTCGATTGGTCGAGTTGTTCTCAAGATATCGTGTTCACAAGATGCAGGACGGACGGATTCCAAGAGGGTCAATGGCAACCATATTAGGTTACATACTACCTCAATGAAAATCAATACCAATGGTCGTCTAACTGATGTGAAGCACCTTCTTCAGTTTGAGGTCGACTGGTCAAACTGTTCTCAAGATATCATGTTCACAAGATGTCGGACGTACTATGTTGTCACCAAATGTAGGGTTATTACTATTTCAAGTTAACAAAAATTTTAAACATTTTTGCGGCGAGAGGTGTTTTTAGGTGTTGGTGGACAGTCCATGGTAGGTATTAGCATCGAATTATAGTGTGAGAAAATGAGCACAAAATGAACACGTGGGAACTTACTACCTGCCTCATGTATCACTGACTCATTCATCTCTCGATTGCTTTCACTTGTGCGTGTTTAAGAGGAATATGAACCATTAATAGTTTATTCTCTGTCTGTCTTATATTACGACAGTCCATGGCATCATCATCGGACCGATCGACAGTCCATGGTAGGTCAAAATACGGTCAGTCCGAACTGACGTGAACCGTATAACCTTGGCCAATGATTCGCCAAATGGACTGTTGCCAAGACAAATGGTAGCTACCTGATGGACTGTCGACATATCTGATATACTATCATATGTTGCCTCATTATAACATTGCAGCTGTTATCCGGCTTCAATGTGAAGTGATTCAATCTACAATTCATGGTCGCATGACAAATGGACCGGTGCATTCACCTATAATCATACTTGTCGATTCAGTAGAGTGAACACATGCTTGAATACACAAAGAGAGTAATATGGTAGCTCATTAAAATGTAACAAAGACGTGGTAGACTAGCCCCAGCAGGGACCTAATGATACTGTCATTCATTAGGTCCCACGTACATCCTAGCCACCATCGTCATGTAGAAGCCCGAATCGTATTAACAATGATTTAGTTGCTCCTTACCATGCATTTTCCGATAAAACATATCACGAACTAGTCCGAATCGTCCGAACGGCCAACATCTGTTGTCTTTTGGAGTGGGTTTCGCCGCCTTCTGTACCAGTCCCAGTTTGAATATATGATCAGCTCCGCCATGTTTGTTTTCACGCTGGGGTGTCGACTGCGCAAACGGTGGCGTGTATGGTGTTTATTGCGGCCACCGTTTGCGCAGTCGACACTCCAGCGTGGAAACAAACATGGCGGAGCTGTTTGAAATTTTCAGCGGTGACTGGTACAAAAGGCGGCGAAACCCACTCCAAAAGACAACAGATGTTGGCCGTTCGGACGATTCGGACTAGTTCATGATACGTTTTATCGGAAAATGCATGGTAAGGAGCAACTAAATCATTGTTTATACGATTCGGGCTTCTACATGACGATGGTGGCTAGGATGTACGTGGGACCTAATGAACACACCCTGCATACCAAACGGCTGCTCCAACTTCCGCCGGAGGGTCAACTTCCGCCGGAGGAAAATTTCAAATTTGAGAAGCTAAGTAAGTTCAGATTTTTCATTTTTTGGTAGTTTTCACGTTTTTAGTACTCGAAAATGTAATGAGAAAATGTTCTCAAGGGGACGTGTTAGCAATTCGTGTGAAATTTTCAACTCGTCCTTGTATTATTTTTTAATTGCAATTCATTTTATCTGACATTAAGAGCTATATTGCAACATAACAGTGATTAGATGCTTAAAAAATCATCTATTTGTGTATCATCCGCCAAATAAGTTATAGATATATGAAGAGTAGTTCCTTAACAGCAGGCTGATAGCTTGTAGTTTCAAATAGTTCAATCTACTTCGGTCACTGTTAGTTTTTCTAGCTCATGCATGTTCGTATATGATACAAATACCGCCGGAGGAGCATGTCTCGAAGATATGATTACCGCCGGAGGATCTAATCTCTATGCGTTTGTGTATGTACACGATCAGGCCACTTTATTATATGTTAACCATGCAGAAATAGCCATGATCATCACTAATTTTATCCTCGACATTTACGCTCCATCGTGCCAACTCGTGTATTGGCCTAGGTGTTCTCATCAGCAGTTTGTCACCCCCTAAACTGTCGATGAAACAGCGATATTTCTGATAGTATGAGGTATACAATCTGACGCCGTGAGAATGTTGCGAATGTGTATCCGTCAGATACAGTCTAGGTATCGGATAACCCTCAAACGCTTTTGAGAGCCTTTAATTAAGGATAGCTATCCCCTTAGAGGGTCAAAATTTGTCACTTTTTTATTACTTCATTCAAATATTCACTACTTCCTCTAACATTTGGTGAAAAAATGAGATAAAAATTATAAATAGAAGTGCTTTAATATTAGGATTGAAAATTTAGTTTCCGAGGCCCTGGAACAATTTGTCTGTTAAATTTCCCTTTCCAAAACTCATTTCCGCAGTATTATGGTAAGCTAATTATCTATTAGTCCTACTTATTTACATTAATGTGCCCCCTTCTGATCAAAACCATGCAAACATCCTTATTTTTGTTTCTAGTTATGACAGTGACACTTCACTCAGACACCCGCCGTGAAGTAATCCACACAGGTGTGAACAAGTTTTAGCAGGTTTTTAAAGTTTAAATTGGACTTTAAACCGACTTGATGAAAAAAACTCTAGTGTAATAGTTATCCAGAATAAACAGGAATTCGAGTAGGTCTCATTAGACAGATTAAAAATGTATTTGACAATAGAATTCAAGCGAAAAATAGGGATTAATTCATCAGTTGTATAGCTGGACACATTTTGCCCGATTTCTAGCCTTTCATTTTTGTACAAAATCCGAAATTCAAACGTTTATTTCTCGAAAAGTATCCATGCTACGCTTTTGAAATTTCGCATGCTTGTTACTTATAAGGTGATATAGAAAACTTTATCTCACTTTTTGTAAGGTCGGCTTCGTTTTTTAATTATCCAACTTTTAAGACAAACGACCGTAAAAAAGTACATTTTTTTCAATTTATTTTAGTAAAATAGTTATAAAAACAAAACCAGGCAAAAATTTAAAAAAATTGAGATAAAGTTTACTAGTTCGAATTGTCTCCTACCAAGGTATGCCATCAAAGTTGAAACAAGACCAACAGTTTTCATGAAATTTCAATTGAAAAATGGACGCTACTGTTTTCATTTTAATTTGTTAAAATTGAAATATTTTCTACACAGTAGCAGCGTCAGTTATACAAATCATATAGTTGGAATCCCTACGATGTATACTTTCATAAAATATATAGTTTATTATGGTTATGTTGTATATTTATTGATACCGACGACAAATGGTCATGGGGGTGCAAAAACTGCCTCTAAAGGGACAGCTATCCTTAAAGCACCATTAAGCGTTTCTGAACAAGAAGTACCGTAATAGATAAAAATTTCTGAGTTTATTGAGTTGTTTAAACTACACGATTTATGGAAAAATTAGGTAATAAAGCTAGGTGGCAACTCACTAGGTTAGCGTGATGCGAACAATGTGACGAGACAATAATAACATAATGACTGAAAATAACCACGGCATGTGCAAGAAACCCAAACGCGGGCGTGACGTGCACACGCACTGACATTCCGGCTCACGTACGGCTCTCCAACCGGTCCAAATTTAGCATTGTTCGAGATGGGAGGTCCGATTATAAACTGCTATATCTGAATAAATATAGGTTCCCCCAAACGTATTTACCCCTACAAAGTTTCTGCAATATATCACCTTCCCTATGCTACAAATTAATGTAATTTATGATTTTATTTGGTGGATCTAAATTCGATTTAACCGAAGTAGTAGTGTGAATCCCTTCTCCATGTTAAAAGAATGGGAGAATGCCTTGACCGATAGCATAGGTCTACAAAAACCGATTGATTTCACCCTCTTGCATTACCAATGAAACATTTATTTACCCCTCACCAGAAAGACAAATGTTTACCTGAAAAATTCATGTAATTGTATTTGTGAATAAATATGAGAATTTACGTCAAAACACTTTTGAAAGAGAGCGAAATTCAGCTTTTTGGCGGAGTCACGGTCGGCTGAACACCTACGGTTGTGTCTGATTGGACGAAAGTGAATATGCTGGACAGCGGCCTGAGGTCAACATATGGTCAGCGTATAGCGTGTGCGAGTTTAGTCTCATTGATTTATGACTGGCTTTCTTTGGTAGGCCTTATGTTTAGAACGGATCCAGGCGATGATAGGGCCCAACTATTGTGATTCAAGCGAGATTTAGGCCTCAGACCATAAATGACGAGGAGTTGTGTGTTTAACTCCGTGGATTTAGTTTAAAGACGTTCCCCGCCTTTGCTGATGCGCACAACGTCGCGCATGTATTTATAGCGCGAATGCCAAATGACGTTGTATTAGGTAGTCTCCCTTCGATCACGCTGATAACAGCACACGTCATAGCAACGTCAATTGATTTCCGGCCACTTTTAGAGGAAATCTGCGTCAAACGATGTTAGAAGTCAAACGAGTTCGGTGACCCCATTATTGGATGGGAATAATTAGCTATAGGCTTTAACAGTCAGACAATTCCATGAGCAAATTATCATTGAATTCAGATGGAAATGGTCCAGTCTGAAAGACAAAGACCACGTGAACATGAGCAGCGCACATTGATATTCGGTGGTGTGCGACAATTTTTGGAGCAAAATCGTACAATTTAAATTTCATCATTTTTTTTTTTTACAAATTAGACAAAAACGCCCCATAGGTGGCGTCATGAGCTTGAAAGTGAGTTCGATGACTTAGTCATTTTTTTCTTGAAATGAATTTGTATATTTCCAAGGTACATCCGTGCAAAATTTGGTGAAATTCTGATGATGATTTCTTAGGGTGAGGAACGTCCTTTTATTGGGCCTAAAGATTGTGGTTCAAGCCAGATTTAGATCTCAGACCATACACTGCGAAAAAAATTGTGTTGAAGCCATTTTAGCACCAAAATTGTGTTCAAAATAACACAAATTGTGTAAGAATGAACACTAATTTGTATTGAATTCAACACAATTTTGTGTTGATATATTAAGTTAAACACAAAACCATGTTGATTTCAACACAAAACATTTTGTCTTGTAGCCATTTTAGCACAAAATTGTGTTAAAACAACACAATATTTTTTGCAGTATACATGGTGTGTTTAACTCAGTGGATTTCGCTTTAAAATAGTATCTTTTTCATTCGTTCGATGGATTCAGTATTGAGTGAGGACGGTATATTCATTTAGCTCGGCCAAGAAGAGACAGTGGTACTCCGGCGGTAATTGTATCATATTATTATTGACTCCGGCGGTAGTCAGATCTCACTCCGCCGTATGTTGTATCACCACTTCCACACAGGTCATATTCATGCGTTTTAAAATCATAAAAATTCTTCCTTTTCACATATAAATATCATCTTGCCATTAAAAGGCAACCTCGTTTTACATAACGATCGTAGGTATATTCTTGATTAATTAGATAAAATGCATATTTGATGTAGTTTTTCTAAGAAAGGTTTCTAGATTCGGCTTCTAATGGATGTAATTGTCTATTTAGAATTATCCCGTTCTCAAAAACACGTCAGCTAGTTAAATAAACGTACCATCTAACGATTGAGACAATTTGATATTGTTGATAGGGTATGGTCCTGACATATCAACATAAAAACCAACAAGTTGTCCTACCATTTTGCACGATCTTCCCTCCGGCGGAAGTTGACCCTCCGGCGGAAGTTGGAGCAGCCGTTTGGTATGCAGGGTGTGATGAATGACAGTATCATTAGGTCCCTGCTGGGGCTAGTGGTGGACTAGTGTATAGCTTTGACTTGTGGCGACGAAGACAAACGCAACAACAACGTAAGAATAAAAGACAGAGAGAAACCTCTGCAAGTTTTCTCTCTTGATCACAATATATCAAATAAACAGAATAACACTTGATATAACAAGAGAATAAATTTTGGTAGGAACAACGAACTGTATGCATAGAAGTAAACTACCAAAAATTTCAAAGTCCGAAACACAACAACAACAACAACACGAACAAGAGCCCAAAGGCTTCAATATACGCCCGTTTATCTGGAATTACATTGGTCCAAATTTCAAGGTTGTTTAATAGCCTTGTTTTAATAGCCTTGATAGCCTTGTGCATCTGAGAATGTAACATATATCACATCTTATAGTGAATGATAAACTAACATAAGTTCAACTCTTGGTAACTAGTTAACCTTGAAGCAAGAGCTGAGAACTCACATATCCCATACTGAAATCGACAATAGTCAAACACATGAAAATAGTACTTTTCCTGCAAATGTTTCTCATGAAGGAAAAAGTGATGAAGTAAACCTTTGTTCTTGAGTTTATAAACAGGTATGAAGTTCATAAAGGACCCCCTCCCTGTTAAATTAGTAAATGTATGGTTTTTATTTCACAACAGTTTAACTGAATGTAGCTGTTTCAAACATGGGAGACAACTCCACAGGACAATACCATACACATGTACATGTAGGGGAGAGAATATTCCAACCTAACACATGGAGTCAAATAAACTTGATTCAGTTTTGGGAGACTGTGACCTTGACCTGTGACAAATTGATCTAAACATTTATGGTTCCCCTTTGCCATGTGAGTAAGACATACCGGTACTCAAAGTTTGGTAGCAATCCATACCTTGAAACTGGAGATATCGCATGGACAACAAATGTTAATGGATGAATGGACAGAAGGCAACATCGCATTATATGACCTCGTCTTCAACAGGCATACGAAAATGTGACTTTTAATGATTTGTTGATTTTGGGGTCACCATGACCTTGACCATTGACCCACATTTTGGTATGTAACACATGTCCCTCTAATGTATCTACTGGCAAAAAAAGTTATTTTTAATGATTTCCTGATGTTGGGGTCACAGTGATCTTCACCTTTGACCTTGACCTAACTTCTGGTACAAGACACATCGTCTTCCCTCAATGTATCAATGGACACCAAAAAAAAAATCATGATTTTTATGAATTTCATGATTTTGGGGCTCTCAGTGACCTTGACATTCAGCCTTGACCTACATTTTGGTACGTGACACAACATGTTCCCCTAATGTATCTGCTGACACAAAAAAAGTAATTTTCAATGATTTTTTTTATTATGGAGTCAGTGACCTTGACTATTGACCTTGACCTAAATTTTGATACATGACAAACAGTCTCCACGAAAAATCATGATTTTTAACAATTTCATGATTTTGGTGTCACAGTGACCTTGACCTACATTTTGGTATGTGACACATCGTGTCCCCCTAATTTATCTACTGACACAAAAAGATGTCATTTTTAAGAATTTCCTGATTTTGGGGTCACTGACCTTTGACCTTAACCTAATTTTTGGTATGCGACACTTCATTTCCGCCTATTGAATCCAATCACAACATGAGGCAGCACCTAAAAGGTGCAACAACCCCTCAGCCAGACAGTTTTAGTCAGTGTATATTGGTACACAATGAATGAAAAATGCATATGTAAAAGCCTGAAAGATTTGGTTGAATGCAGAAGATGCTTTAGCAGTGGCTTGTAAAAGATCACAATATGATAAATTCAGTGTGGGATGTTGGATGCATTGAAGGATTATAATAAATATTTTGACATAGCGTGTGCGAAAAATATGGCGGAAGAACAAAAATATTCTGAACAAAAACAAAAGGCTTCAAGCCATTTTGGCTTTGAACCCTAATAATAATCTAAACAATAATAAAAGTCTTTGATAGCAATAACTGTATGAATCCCGGTGTACCTGTTGATTGTCTGTCTCTTTCCATCTGTGATCAAGCAGAGGATGAGGATGGGTGGAGAGGATGAGGATGGGTGGATGGCAATCCGAACAGCCTTGTGATATGAATAATATGTTTCATGGACATCAAATTGTATATCTGTGAGTTTGAAATTGGTGAAAATCTGGTCAATGGTTGTCCTAAGATCTGTGGTTGGGGTGGGGATTAAGGGAAAGAGCCCATGCTTTTGGAAGAAGTCGTTTATCTTGGTTGTTTCAGCCGAGTCGACAGCAAAGTCATTGTTGAAGTCTCCAAGTATGACAACATTAGTCGCTGAACAGTGGCTCCTTAGTGATGTAGAAAGTCCGCCCAATCAGAGAAACCAGTTCTGTCATTCATCGTAAGTTTCTTGATGCACTGATGATGTATATCAAATTTTACATCGAGCACTTGAACGGTATCAAGAGATCATTAATGATTTTGCATAAATTAAAGATGGCCGCCTATCCTTCCGGTCATTTAGAGGAACTGATCTTCATTGCGAGTGTCTTGATACATCGATGCTGTATACTAAGTTTCATATAGAACACTTAAATGGTATCCGAGATATATCATTAAAGATTTTGCATAAATTAAAGATGGCCACCAAGATTTCCACCCAATCAGAGAAACCAGTTCTGTCATTCATCATAAGTATCTTGCTGCATCGATGATGTTTACCAAATTTTATATCGAGCACTTAAACGGTATCAGATATAGAGATCATTAATGATTTTGCATAAATTAAAAATGGTCGGCCATCCTTCCCGTCTCTCAGAAGAATTGATGTGGTTATTCAGTGCAAGTCAAGTCTCTTGATACATCGATGCTGTATACCAAGTTTCGTATAGAACACTTCAATGGTATCAAAAAAATACATCATTAAAGATTCTGCATAAATTAAAGATGGCCGCCAAGGCTTTCACCTAATCAGGAAAACTGGTTCGGTCATTCCTTCAAAGTTTCTTGATGTATCGATAATCTCTACAAAGTTTCACACTGAACAGCAAAATGGTTTCCGAGATACACAAGATTCATGGTTTCGCATAAATTAAAGATGGCCGCCAAAGTTTCCACCCAATCGAGTCCAGATTCAATAGGGTTCTGGGTAATGAGCATATGGATGTGCACGGCAAGTTTGGTGTGCCTAGGGTAAGTCGTTCTAAAGAAAGCTTGGTAACAAGAAGTTTCGTATAGAACACTTCAATGGTATCAAAGAAATACATCATTAAAGATTCTGCATAAATTAAAGATGGCCACCAAGGCTTTCACCTAATCAGGAAACTGGTTTGGTCATTCCTTCAAAGTTTCTTGATGTATCGATAATCTCTACAAGTTTCACACTGAACAGCAAAATGGTTTCCGAGATACACAAGATTCATGGTTTCGCATAAATTAAAGATGGCCGCCAAAGTTTCCACCCAATCGGGTCCAGATTCAATAAGGTTCTGGGTCATGAGCATATGGATGTGCACGGCAAGTTTGGTGTGCCTAGGGTAAGTCGTTCTAAAAAAGCTTGGTAACGAGAAAGCTGTGATGGTTTCGCATAAATTAAAGATGGCCGCCAAAGTTTCCAACCAATCGGGTCCAGATTCAATAGGCTTGTGGTTGACCACCCAACAATTCTGTATACCAAATTTGAAGTCTCTAGAAGCAACGGTTCGGTTTCTAGATCGATCACAAGAATTGTTGACGACCGGACGCCCGGACGAACGACCGGACGTACATGCCAACGACAAGACCCCGTAGCCTAATAGGCTGAGGGGTAAAAACTAACAGGGGTTCGGTACTGCGGGATTCCCCCGCCAGTTATTTTGATATTGTACTTCTGAAATAAAATAATGTCAAAAACTATTAGTAAATACTATAAAGGAATATACTGTATGTGATTTGGTATGTATGACTGTGTATACAATGTACACTGCATCTCATGCCTAATAAGAAGTCCAGCCTAAACAGAAAAGATTAACCCAGAAAACTTTCTAAGTCCAGCCTAAACATAAAAGTCTAACCGGACACCAACACCGACACCGACACCAACACTTTCCCCCTCTCTCTCCCAATACCTCGCCTACTTCGTATACGGCGAGCTAAAAATGTACTCTCATGATTTGTTAGCTGTACCAAACACAGGTTCATACTTCATGTAAGATTCACGAGACAATGCATACAATAGCCAAGTCTGGGGACAACAATGTGTCTAGACTTGAGCCTTTTCAGCGACACAAAGACTCCGACAATAGCTTCCTACATGAAGTATCTACCCAAACACAATTGTACATAACAGGTTACATTCAAGCATATTTCACAAAATCAGAGATAATTGCACCCGAAAAAAGCCGTAACTCTGTAAAACGAGAGCCATCAGAAGATGGTGTATCCCCCCACCACAATGTCGGTGAAAAGGAGTGTCCGTGAATTGGAGTGTCAGTGAATTGGGAAGGAGAAAAAGAGCTGTATTTCTGTGTGTGAGGAATGAGTGATGTGCAATGTGATTTTATGTAATCTCATAACAGCCATAATGAATTCTGGGTTAGTTTATTTGAATTCAGTATGTTGTTGCACAATTGTGTGTATTTGGAATTTTGGCATACTTTTAAGCTCTATAGGCTGAATCATTCCAATCTCAACAATATTATCAGCCATGTTGTTGTTGATAAAGCTAAGTCCAATATTAAAGGTGCCACTTGAAAACAATGATTAACCTAATATTACAGGTACCACTGTTCACTTTGTACTACGTGCCCCTGGTACATGTTGACTAAGCACTGTTCACTTGTTAGTAGGTACGGTAATTCCCCTAATAATTCAATCACAGGAAGTTCACTTTCCAACTCTGTTATTCGAACACTGAGATAAAGTAACATTCCCATTCTTCATTCAAATTGAAGAAAACCCATATGATGACAAAATGTGACACTTTGTTGCTGGTGCCATCAAGAATATTTCCAGATATAAACCATTTTTGTTGCACTTCCGGTGATCAAATTATTAGGGGAATTACCGTACACAACAGGTGACCCATGTCAGCCAGACAATCACGTTTGTGCAGGTGACGGAAACTGGTCCCCCGATGACCCATGGAATCTTGAATAGAGACTCATCCAGTCTAATGGAGACTAAGAGCAGGGTGATGTGAAGATAGACAAACTCCAGGTGATGTGAGGGGCGGAGGTGGTCCCTAATGTGCTGTGCAGAATGAGCTCAGGATGCTCTGAAGCAGGACTGCATTCAGAATGATGTGAACAGGGTAAATACACTTACAGCAGGAAAAAAAAATCCTGGAGTTTTCCAGGTTAATAATTTTAATTTTGCAGGAGTCTTTAGTGCATGTACAATAACTCGCGACAAAGATGGATTAACCTAGCTCAGGAACACATGTTAGCACAGTAACCATGGTAACGTGTGGCATCGGATCGCTGGTTCTCCCATAAGATGAAGGTGCAGTTCTTCCAGGAGTTTAATTTTCAGCATTTTTCAGGACTTTCCAGGTTAGCAATTAATTTCAAAGAGTTTTAGGGGCTTTCCAGGAGGTGTATGAATCCTGTGTGAAGATAGATTAAGCTCAGAGTAATGTGAAGGTAGCCCAATCACAGATTGATGTGAAAGCCTGGTCAGTATGCTGTGAACAGAGATAAAACTCAAGTGATGTGATGGTAGATTAGGCTCAGAGTAAAGTGAGCCCAAGCTCAGATTGACGTGAAGGTCGAGATAGAGGTCGGGATCCCTGAAAGCTAATTGACGTCAGAGTGTTGTGAAGGGAGGCTGAGGTCCTTTTGATCGAGCTCAGCTAATTCTAAATCAAAACAACTGTTGGGGATGATATTTATGAGACTGAACTAGAGGCAACGACTTGAGAACTAATTCGAATCACCCTAACGGTCCAGGTAAATCCTCGCCAGGAGGATTTACCTGGACTTGTGAAGGTGGAGCTCGGGATGCTCACTACTAGCTTTCCGATTTCAGTCTACAGCTTCAGGGGTTGCAAAGGTACATGTAGATCAGGGGTTGTGAAGGTACATGTAGATCAGGGGTTGTGAAGGTACATTTAGATCAGGGGTTGCAAAGGTACATGTACATGTAGATCAGGGGTTGTGAAGGTACATGTAGATCAGGGGTTGTGAAGGTACATGTAGATCAGGGGTTGCAAAGGTACATGTAGATCAGGGGTTGTGAAGGTACATGTAGATCAGGGGTTGTGAAGGTACATGTAGATCAGGGGTTGCAAAGGTACATGTAGATCAGGGGTTGTGAAGGTACATGTAGATCAGGGGTTGTGAAGGTACATGTAGATCAGGGGTTGCAAAGGTACATGTAGATCAGGGGTTGTGAAGGTACATGTAGATCAGGGGTTGTGAAGGTACATGTAGATCAGGGGTTGCAAAGGTACATGTAGATCAGGGGTTGTGAAGGTACATTTAGATCAGGGGTTGCAAAGGTACATGTACATGTAGATCAGGGGTTGTGAAGGTACATGTAGATCAGGGGTTGTGAAGGGTACATGTAGATCAGGGGTTGTGAAGGTACATGTAGATCAGGGGTTGTGAAGGTACATGTAGATCAGGGGTTGTGACGGTACATTTAGATCAGGGGTTGTGAAGGTACATGTAGATCAGGGGTTGTGAAGGTACATGTAGATCAGGGGTTGTGAAGGTACATTTAGATCAGGGGTTGTGAAGGTACATGTAGATCAGGGGTTGCAAAGGTACATGTACATGTAGATCAGGGGTTGTGAAGGTACATGTAGATCAGGGGTTGCAAAGGTACATGTACATGTAGATCAGGGGTTGTGAAGGTACATGTAGATCAGGGGTTGCAAAGGTACATGTACATGTAGATCAGGGGTTGTGAAGGTACATGTAGATCAGGGGTTGTGAAGGTACATGTAGATCAGGGGTTGTGAAGGTACATGTAGATCAGGGGTTGTGAAGGTACATGTAGATCAGGGGTTGTGAAGGTACATGTAGATCAGGGGTTGTGAAGGTACATGTAGATCAGGGGTTACAATGAAGGTACATGTAGATCAGGGGTTGTGAGGTACATGTAGATCAGGGGTTGCAAAGGTACATGTACATGTAGATCCAGGGTTGTGAAGGTACATGTAGATCAGGGGTTGCAAAGGTACATGTACATATTGTAGATCAGGGTTGTGAAGGTACATGTAGATCAGGGGTTGCAAGGTACATGTACATGTAGATCAGGGGTTGGCCAAGAAGGTACATGTAGATCAGGGGTTGTGAAGGTACATGTAGATCAGGGGTTGTGAAGGTACATGTAGATCAGGGGTTGTGAAGGTACATGTAGATCAGGGGTTGCAAAGGTACATGTACATGTAGATCAGGGGTTGTGAAGGTACATGTAGATCAGGGGTTGCAAAGGTACATGTACATGTAGATCAGGGGTTGTGAAGGTACATGTAGATCAGGGGTTGTGAAGGTACATGTAGATCAGGGGTTGTGAAGGTACATGTAGATCAGGGGTTGTGAAGGTACATGTAGATCAGGGGTTGTGAAGGTACATGTAGATCAGGGGTTGCAGAAGGTACATGTAGTCTATCGAGGTTCTGCAGACATTACAATGCAGATTTTTAGAATATACATGTAGCCGGTTATGTGGGCTGATGCTCCTCGGGTGAAGGACAGACTGTACAATTTTAGCGGGTTATGTGGGCTGATGCTCCTCGGGTGAAGGACAGGTACAATTACAGCGGGGGGTTATGTGGGCTGATGCTCCTCGGGTGAAGGACAGACTGCACAATTATAACGGGTTATGTGGGCTGATGCTCCTCGGGTGAAGGACAGGTACAATTAAAACGGGTTATATGGGCTGATGCTCCTTGGGTGAAGAACAGGTACAATGAAAGCTCGTGTGAAACACGGGCGAAGAGCATTTCCCCAGATCATTTTGTAACACATAATTTGGTACTCACAGGGCTTAGACCTCCCCAATTTGGGCACACCCCCTATTGACAATTTTTTTAGGATGGGACAGAGGGTGGGGAACATACCCCTGGAGGATGACCAATCAGAAATCATCCCTGGCAGAAGTGTCTCTGAGAAGAGATTTCTTCACCAATGGGAGAAACCAAGTGTGAGGCAACACCAACTTTATTTTGTGTTTCATGGGCCCACCGACATTAAAAAATCGAATAAAAATAAAATTTCAAATTGCCACTTTTATATTTCCTACGAAAGTTTGAGCATAAAGATTTTAACCCTCTTTTCATTCCTGATTGTATGAAATAGGTTGTTTGTATTCTATCTGAAACAATGCCAGCAAATAAAAATGCCAAACAACAAAAAATAAATACCTTTCACTATTATTTTTCCCTGCAAGTCAGCGAATTGTTGTTGTTGTAAAATGCTGCTAATACTACTTCGGCAATAACGACATTCAATGAAAATCGGGAACCTTCACTGGCTGTGTGATCTATCACTCTGTCATGGTACCCATATTTTGACAGTGATGGCAGTGAAAACAATACATAATCTGCTTATTTGGCAAGAATTAAGGAAACTGTACATAAATGAATAAAGTATGCATCGTGATATGGTGGGTATGTACCTACATTGAATATTTCTACATGTCATGAAGTTTGGATAAGGACTGTCATTTTAAGAAAATATAGGTATAATTTTCTTGGCAATCCACATCAGAGTTGATGGAAAACTACAAATGTTGTAACACACATGGGAATATACAATTATGAAACATGAGAGTTACAACATTTGTAGGTTTCCATCAATTCTGATGTGGATTGCCAAGAAAATTATACCTATATTATCTTAAAATGACAGTCCTTATCCAAACTTCATGACATGTAGAAATATTCAATGTAGGTACATACCCACTATATCACCATACTTTATTCATTTGTGTACAGTTTACTTAGTTCTTGCCAAATAAGCAGATTATGTATTGTTTTCATCAATTAGAGTGTGTATTGTATCATCTGAATCACACCATTAGTTGATCGCTGTCAGGTTATCGCTTAATATTTAACAATTTCTGGAAATGACGGCATTTTAATATCTGTCCAACCTGACTGACATAATTTACTGCCTTACCTATTCATAAATGTGTACTGGCTAAGATCACATTATGCCTTGTATATATGTACTGTGCGTATGGAGCTGTTTGTAACTTTGTTCACTGCTGAAGATGCTATAAATAATTGTGAAATTTAAAGACTGAAATTGTCATCCCTACTCAGAGTTGCTTTTCTTCTCTATTATTGGTTGGTTGGTTGTTTGAATTTTAACGTCGCACCTAACCTTATTGGTCACATGTCGACGATCTCTATTATTGGAAGATCATCAGTGGTTCCAATGGATTACTTGAATTAGATATACATGTACATCATGTAACAATTTCCCAGGTGGGATGTGCCATATAGCAGGTATGTAAAAGTTCCACTTCAAAAATATTTCTACTTTTTCAGTTCAAAAAATATAACGGTATGTGCAATTTCAATCTCGAGTTTCAAATAAATTCTGGGGACCTCCACATAAAACAAACCAATCGAGCATTACTGAGTGATTATTTGTGATTTTATTCAAACTAGTCATGAGAATTTCATATATTTAAAAAAATGGCCATTTGGCTTACAACGGATGTGAATTATAACACTGTGAATGTTACATTCATGTTCAGCAAAACAGAATTACTTTTCCCTGATTAAGAAGCAAATTTTCATTTTTGTGAAAACAAAATCTTATTTTGAGATGCAAAAATGCGTCTCCATAATTCACCAACACCACCAAAATCTTGTCAGTCCTTTGCCCATCTTTCAAGATAATTATATCCAAATTTCATGGAAATCAAACACGTTGTTCAGAAGATAAGATGTTACACATGTTTACCTGCATTCATGTCTACAGCACCACCTAGTGAAGACCAAATGCCACAAAAAACAAGCAGGTGAAATGTAAAGCCCTAGGAAGATGGCACATAGAGTTCAATGGAGAAAAAACTTTAATCATGATAATGGTCGTGGAGGTTTTGACATTAAGTCAGATAATTGAGATTTTTCATTTAAATGACAATTTGGTTTGCACCGAAACGGAATTATCAATGAGCATTAACTGAGTGATAATTTGTGATTTTATTCATTGAAAATTGGCCAGAATGCATCTCCAGACATCTGGAAGCTCAGAGCTTCACAGCCACTGGGGGCTAACAAAATATAATTGGGATAGCCATACCAATGAACTGGATCAAATTACTACATAAGTATTGGAGAGTGAAGTGTTTACTTTGTTGGCACAAGCGGGCCAATTGTGCAATAAGTCAACCACTTCAGATTTTGTAGCTGAAAGGTCAACATACAGGCATACAATATGTAGGCATGCCAGGTATCAGTGTTACAGTACATGTATGTCTATTTGACCAAAATGCCCTGAATCGAAGCTCCCTTGAATACTTGCAATTCTCCATACAGTATAGCAGCATATTTTCCCTGGTTGCATTTTAGTTATTTGTGTAAGCAGGGCCTGATGTAGTCTAGATTTAGATACATTCAGTTGTCAATATCCCCATTGCCACATGTCTATGCCAGCACTAGCAGAACCAATGTCCTGTCAATCCATTTTTAAACCACAATGTTAATAAAGTTATAAATTGTAAAAAAGACTGTATAATGAAATATAAATAAAGCATTTTGTTGATGGGCTGCGAAATTCGTATGGGAGGTGGCCCTAAAGCAATGTCAATCATTAAAAAAATCAATTCTTTGAAATACTTAGTCTGTCCAACAACATCACAATAATAAACTTCATGAAGCGCCAATAAATTGTGCTTTATAAGTTTACTGTCTATAGTGCCACCCAATGATGAACAAATATTACAAAATCAAAATATGAAGCAAAATCCCCAGATGTGGCCTGGGGGATGTAGACATTGGACTGGAGTCATGAGAATTTCACGTATTCAAAAAAAAAGGCCATTGGGCTTACATTACAAGGGATGTGAATTATAACACTGGGAATGTTATATTCATACAGGGAGTAATTCAGGAAGGTTTTGAAAAACTCCGACTTGAAATTTACAGTTAAACGGACAGGACACATCGGATTTTTACAAAAACAACGTTTATTTCTCATCGACTACAGTTTAGTTTTGTATATTAAATACATTCTCAAGGTTGAAGTATACTTCAAATAGTGAACAACTTTCACTGTTTTATTATTGACGAGAGTAGTGTACTCCAGTCCGGTTCCGCTTCGAGTCTGACAATTATACGCGCGCCTACCGATCGTCAAAAGTTGTCGTCGTATAATTTAAAAGAGCAAGGTTTACACGATTTGATAAAATGGGTCGTCCAAGAACGTCTGGTCTCAGCCATAATAAAAAGGCTGCTACCTACTGGTCAAAACGAAAATGTGTAGACGATAAACCTACTGATCAGCGAACTCTTTTGCATTTATAAAACGTGCACGTGGCGGAGACACGGAAACTGGTGCTTCGGTGGACGATACACACGAAAATGAAACTGACGAACAGGACACTTCTGACCAGGAACAATCAGAACATTCTCAGGAAATTGAAACACCTAGGCCTAACAATGTACAACAACAGCACAGCGACGAAAATGTGCCAGCAGTTTGGATAAACTAATGA